>JAJHUR010138153.1:350609-364543 GCA_027495735.1 Lutjanus campechanus
GAGGGAGAAGAGGAGCACAGGGAGAAAAAAGGGGGACAGAAAGGGAGGAAGAAAAAGGAGCAAAGGAGCATCATCAGCATCAGCAGGAGGAGGAGAAAAAACTGGGGAGCTCAGTCACTTCCGCACCATGTGAGCCACCGGGACTGAAGCTCATTTGCTCCAGACTGAACCCCGCATCCTCCCGGACAGAGCAACAGCAGCAGCAGCCCGGTGCAGCCCAGGCTTCCATCCACCAGAGGAAGCCAGAACCAGAGACCTGAGGCCGGATCGGGAGGAGAGACATCGGCTGCTCGGAGCACACAGCGGGGTCTCCCAGCAGACAGTCCCCGACAGAGAGCGCAGAGCAGCGGGAACATGTCTGCGGACGTGGCGGTGTCTTTGTCGCTGCTCGCGGGGATCGTTGCACTGAGCGCCGCGAGCCGCGGGTTGCTGAGCAGGGCCCTCGCGCACACCGGGCTCTGTGTGTACGCGATGGAGCTCGTGTCCACCTTCCAGCTGTGCTGCTGCACGCACGAGCTCAAGCTGCTGTCTGAGGTGGGGGGGATCGAGCCTCGACTCGCGCTCACCTTGACATACCTGGCGTCCGTAATCCACGGGCTCACCTTCAACGGGGCCATCGGGAACCCCTCCGGTACGCTCGAGCACGCGTACCACGCGAAGCTCTCGGGCGGATGCGCCTTCAAGCGGATCGCGTGCCAGTTCGCTGCTGCCGCCGCTGCGCGAGCCGCGGTCCCGGTGATCTGGGGTGTCGGGTTGTCGGGACTGCACGTGCGGCATAAGCTGCTCGGTTACCGGTGCATCAGCCCCATTCACGCGCCGCTGCCGAAGGCCACTGCTGTGGAGCTCGCGTGCGCCTTTGCGGTGCAGACTGCCATCACGCACACGCGATCGGTGGAGGAAAAATACCGCGTGCACGCGGTAGCTGCGGTAATCGCTACAGTGGTGTATGCAGGTAAGACATCACTGTTGTCTCTGTTAACGTCATGATGATAATTGTTTTTTAAACTGATGATGTGAGGTCAGAGGTCAGAGGTCAGTCTGTGTGTGTTGCTCACTGGCACTTAGGCAGGTTTCTATAGACCAATTAGCCACAAAGACAAAACAAAAGTTTAGATTTATGACCTTTGACAGTGTGTGATCATCACTGTTTTCTGTTTATGGTGCCACTGGGATAGTTCACCCAAAAATAGAAATTCAGCCATTCAGTCAGGAAGATAGCATTGCACAATTTCTCAAACAATGTAAATGAAGGGTGGTCAGATTTCAAATGTAAAAAGATAACTGTAAAAACAAACATAAAATGCCTCCATGCTGGTGTAATCCAAGTCTCCTAAAGCCCCAAACTAAACCCGGCCACCTATCGGCATGAAGGTGAGTAGATAATGACTGAATTTTCTTTTTTGGGCAAACTATCCCTTTAAGTAAAGGTTATATCCAGTGGCACCACAAACAGAAAACAGTGATGATCTCACACTGAGGAAGGTCGATAAATCTAAAGTTTGTTTTTCGTTTGTTTTGCTTTAACCTTCATTTAACAAGGAAATCACATTGAGAGTAAAATCTCTTTTACAAGTGAAACCCAGCCAAGAGCAGCATCTTACACATAACAACAACATTAGATCACAACAGCAACAATAGTATGACAGAAAATACATTACATGACACAATGCAACACATTAACGATGCAGCAATATTTTGTCATGTGCTTATAAGTAAATCTAGCTAGTGGTGGACAGGTCCATTATATTCTCTATATATAGACTCTCTACTGATGCTTAACTGAACTTGATACTCAGCTATTTGTCCAACCTATAAGATTATGACTATTTTGCAAGAAGTAGCCTATAATTTGCTTATAATTTGGGAATCACTGCTGTGTAAGGTGCAGTGATTGGTCCTGAAGCTAGATTTACTGACATATGTCTCTCAGGGCTGAGTGATACAGCAGGTCAAGTTTGGACAAAGTGGACACTTGTAAATAGTATCATCAAAATCAATATACGTGCGTCAGAAGAAGAGCAACAACTGAGACAACAAACTTCAGCCTGTACAGAAAGCTCAGTGTGAATTTTTAATTTGTTCGTGAGAGATAGTCAAAATATAACTGCAGCAAATTTATGCGATTAATGCCCAAAAGTAAGACAGAAGCTGACTTTCTGCAATGCCAGTCTGACACTCACAATGAACAAACTAATAAATGTGAACTAAAAACAGCCTTTCAGTTTGTTACCACTGAATTAATAACACTGAAGAAACTGATAGATCACAGAAAACTGGTCAGAGCCTGATGAGAATCATTTACCAAATCTCAGACATCCTCCTTCTCAGAACTCACTCTCTGAAGAGTAATTACAGCTCTGACACGACTTCCTGAACTGAACCAGATATATTTTTTCTCACGAGTATTCTTACATTAAAATCTGCTGCTAACGTTTGAATTTCTTCACGATCTGATCCAAACATCACAGTTCTTTAACTGTTGTCAGTGAGCTCCACTGAATGTTGATGATTAAATACTGAGAATGTATAAATAAGCTGTATTCCTTCTTTATTTTTTTTACCATGTACTAGAAACTAATCTTCACCCCATTTTTTGCACTGAGGATACAAGAAATGACTGATTTAAGTTCAGCTTGTTTTGTTTTGGAGTTGAATGAACAGTGACAACAGTTTTGGTCATTAAAAGTTAATAAGAGACAGGTGTATGTGTGTGTGTGTGTGTGTGTGTGTCCAGGTGGCAGTGTGACAGGAGCGGTGTTTAACCCGGCGTTGGCCTTCTCCACTCAGTTCCCCTGCAGTGGAAACTCTTTCCTGGAGTACTGCCTGGTCTACTGGCTGGGCCCCCTGCTGGGTAAGACCCACTCGATGTACACTGATATTAGGGTATCTGCAAAGCCTTAAAAAGCATTAATTTCACTCCCCTTAAAAAGATCCTTCAAAGGCCTTGAAAGTATTTGATCTACTTTACAAATGTAAAGTAGAGATCCTGCTCCTTAAACTGCTTAAACTGTTTTTTTTTAAAAAAAAAACGTGTTCAGTGTTAAAGAATCTGATCATTTAAAGATTAAAACACTAAAAGTCGCTGTCTATCAACTTCATGAAAGTTATTTAAGTTTAGCAGACATGTTTGTCTTGATTCTGTATTTTTGTAAATGTTCAAAACTCTAAAATCACAGTTGTCTGTTTTTAATCAAACTATATTCTGTGTCTGAGATATAAAGACAGTTTGGGGACCAGCAGTGTTTTTAGTGTGTGTTGCTGTCTGTTACTGGCCGTCATGTTGAAAGTGTTGACACAAATCTGATAAGCTGCTTAAATGTGAAGTTCTCATGACTCGTTTTATGCACAGACACTCTTTCTTTCTGACGGCAGCTGGAACAAGAACATCAAATATCTCCCTTCAGGAATGACATGATTTGTTTTGCATTTGCATGAATGCATGGAGGTAAATCTGCATCAACAATGAAAACAGTTGTTAGGAGCAGCCCTAATAGTCCTTTACTTCCTGGCAGAATCTTTATAGTCCGTCCTAGAACCCAGGGCTTTTTGGGAGTCAGAAGAAAAGATATAAATCCCCTCAATAAATAAGAAAATTGTACGAATAAAACTTGCAAACACCAAAGAAAATAGTCTGTAACATCTATGTTCTTGCTGTTGCAGGTATGATGATCTCAGTGCTGCTGTTTGATAAACTCGTCCCTCTGATGTCGAGGAGATCGTCGTCTCTCCATCTCCCCCTGGAGACAAAGAAGAGGACATGAGCACCGACGAGCAGCAGCTCAAACCCACAGCACATGTAGAGACGTTGTTTCTGACAGACTGTTAACCTGCTGCTGATTTACACTCATCAGACGTCAGGAGAGGAAGAACAACACTGATATGCACTTTTTAAAAAAAAGACTTTAACCTTAAAGTTTCTTTAATATATACAATCAGACCACAGATCTTTCTGACGATTTCATCTCAAGAGAAAAGCTTAGAAGCTAATTTTAGTGTTTTTTTCTTTGAAGTCAGAACTCACAAACAGGGGATATGAAATTTACAAGGTGGAAACACTGCTGTGGTTCCTTTCAGTTTACATTATCACCTCTACAAACTGCACAACACTGCACATGTCACATATCTGTAACTGGAATATCAAAGATTATAACTAACTCTGAAGATCAGACTGGATCCACACAGCTGGTAAAAAACAAACACACAGCATGTATTTGCCTGTTTTCTGGTCTTGTCAAGCACAAACACTGCAGCTGCAATAATATATATTGAGCCAAGTATTATTTTTATGTAATATGGGTCATTTACTGAAGCTAATTTATTGACTAATTAATCAGCTGAAACATTTATAATATAACAATAAACCTTATTTATATAGCACTTGTGTTAAACAGAGAAATTGTGTAAATAATTCATGTTTATACTTGATGCAACATTCCAGAGCCAAGCACAGTGGAGGAATATACTGCACACAAACCTGTTTGTTTCTGTTTATCAATTCTGTAAAAACTGGAGGCAGATTAAAATGTTCAATTACAGTTTTGTTGGACGCTCATTTCAAAGTAAGAATGATTTTTGAGTCTGAAATGGTGACCAGTACGGAGGAAACGATTTCTTTATCGGAAGAGCAACAGAAAAATAAAATGTTTTTTGTTGCTTATTTGTTTTACATTATTAGAAATTTACTATCTTTGGTTTTGGACTGTTGGTCAGACCAAAAAAAAAAAGTCAAAGATGTCAACTTGGCCTCTTAGAAATTATTCAAATTAAAACCACACACTAAACTTTAATTCAATTGGGGGGGGAAATAGATTAATCAATATAAAATATAATTTAAAATAATAGTGGCCAGCCTTTTAAATTATAAGAAATTCTAAAAGGGAACATTTCAGAAAGAATCTGTTGACAAGTTATCGGTCTTAGCTGCCAAAAAGAAACAATAAAAAACTCAACATATCATCTTGAGAGTCAAAACAAACATCCATTTTCCCGTGAAGTGCAGGTTCTTAATTAGGTATTTATAATAATAAAAAATACACCAAAAAAACTCATACAAAAACTATGCATTTATTGACAATTTGATACAAAGACATGAACTTTCCTCGGCAGATATTAAATTGGTCATTAGGTACAAAACATTAACATAAACTCAGCGTTTTGTTTTTACAGTCAACAACAGGATCTGGGGCTGCATCTCAATAATCTACAATAGCTGACGTGGCCACACTGATTTCAAACGAGCTGGACAAATTAGTAGAGATGAAGGTTACAGGAGGAAGAGCAGAAAACCTGCAACGCGACACGACGGCTCCAAAAGAAACACTCAAGAGTAAACGTAGGAAGTTACAAAAGACTACCGAGATGACTTTGAGTACATGTTTGAGGGTGAGAACAGGAAGAGAGTACGAGTTAAAGAAGTGCTGCTGTCCTCTTCTCCGCTCCCATCATGCAACACTGGTGCTTTGAGTGGCCACTGGAACGACTTCAATCTAGAGAGAAAAGGAGTCAAAGAACACATGAATGAACCAGACTGCCTCATTCAAACCACCCAGATTTTTAAACAAGGATGTGTTTGATGTTTTAGCATCATTTTAAGTTCATTATGTTGCTGTTTTTGCCTCTAATCAACTGTTCTGTCATGTTAAAGAGACTAAAGCAACAATAAATGTGTGTTCAGAGTTTGTCACACCACAGGAAAATGTGTGTGTTGTATAAACCACTAAGTATATAAAATTAGGCTATTAACATTAACATTAGCAAAATAAAATGAGAAATACTGCCTCAAACAACTGGTGATGGATTCAGCCCATATTTGATAGACGGGATATTTGTCTAAATGCCTAACCCTCGTTTGGATTAAAGAGCAGCAGGCCTTGAGACCGTCAACAACGCAGTCAGCATCCTTCAATCACAGTCAGATCAGCCGAATGCTGCGCCGCAGAGCATCCCGGGAGGATGGGAGGAGAACAGGCATTAGAGCCATGCTAATCCAGTTTGGCTCTTAAAGCAGCTCCTGGCTAATGTCCGGGCAAGAAAACATCAGGATGGCCGAACAACAGGAAACCAGAGACGGTTGTGTCCACACAGATCGAGCTGTTGAAGCACACGGCAGGTGGAGCATGCCTGAGCTGACAGGACACAAGATGCAAGACTCCGGTAGGACGAGGGGAGGACATCGATGATGCAATGTTTCCATGACGACCATTTCATCATCATCATTATCATCATGTTGCTGCCGTTTTCATTTTCCTCTGTGTATATGTAAAATCTAAGTGCCTGTTTATATTGTTTTATATTTAAAGCACCTCATACAACCACACTTCAAACAATCTGAACTATGCCTTTAAGTTTCACTGTTGTTGTTACCAGTGATCGACGTCTGCGTCCTCAAACTGACCGGCCTCCATCGCTGCTGCGTCCACCTCCATACCATCTGTCAGCAACGAGAACAAACACATTCACACCAGTTACCAAACAACTCAGAGTCCAGGTTTTAACAGAATCCCATAAACAAAATCTTATCTAATCAGCTGCTGTGTTTTTCCTTTATCACCGCATGACTGTGTAACAGGACACAACAAAGGCCCAGCTGTCACCATTTCTAAAATCATTTTCTTTATATGAACAAGCATCAGATATAGTATATTTATAAGAATCTCTGTCTTCTTGCTCTGTGACTATACAACCTAATAAATACTCCAAATGAGAAAATTCAATCGATATAGTGTGCCCCCTTTTTTTCTACAATTTTATCATTTATGTGCGAGATAAAACTCACAGAATATCAAAGATTAATTTGCAAAATACAAAACTAGAAGGTGGTTTAGACCTTCTGTTGTTTCAGCATTAATAGGGCTGCCATTGTTAGTTTCAGTTTCATTGTAATCAGTTCATACCCCAATTTGAAATAATCTATAATAATAATCCAGAAAATATATAAGAGTTGGGCATCATTTTGTTTTTTCAGTACCAACGCTAAAATGCCAAATAACAAAGACTAACGTTAATTGTCATATTTAATCTAAGGCTGAAACGTATTTAAAATGTCTAAATGTCTAAAATCCAAAGATATTCAGTCTAATATGATAATAAATGAAGAAAAGCAGGAACTCTCCATATTTGAGAGGCTGAAAACAACATAAAAAATAACCAACAATCAATTGATTTTCCAGATTTACTTGCCCAGCATGTCATTTACTTGCCCCAGACAAGCAGGCAATCCTTATGTTTGAGTCCTGGTTAATATAGTTTATTGTCAAGTTTACTTAAATATATATAAGAGAGGGATAATGTACAGCGAGTGGCACCAAAATGAGGCACCATAATCGATGTTGTGATTCGGTCTGGTAGGTAGGATTTATTCTTAACCTTGTCTGAAAATAACCATGTGGAAAGTTATAATCACCAGGTTGCTGTGTGTGTGTGTGTGTGTGTTTGACTCAAACCTTCAAACTCGGCGTTGCTTTCTGCGGTCCGGACGCCGGCCATGTGGTACTGCTGAGCGAGTGACTGAGCCAACATCCCCTCCAGCCTCTCCAGCGTGGCCTGGCCCTCCTGCGAGAGCGACGCCAGACCTTCATCGCAGGTGTAGAAGGTCGGGACGTCAGCATGGCCGTGCTCTGGGTGGTGGAGGAGAGAGATGGTGACTAGAACAGCAGCAATGTGCCTGTTAAAACTTTACATGAACACTATTTAACATTAAAAAGCACCAAATTAAACTTTATAGAGGAACATCATACAATTTTTGTACAATAAACACATTTTGATATTTTGAATATAGCTGGGTTTGAAATCTGGTTTCTAGCTCTGGTTGCCACACTTAACTGTTTTAGCTCCTCAACAGTGAGTTTGTTATTTTATAAAACTGTCTGTCCCTGCATCCTGACTAAAACAGAACAGATTATTCATAACACACCCACGTCAGGATCACTACACCCAGCTCAGCAGTGTGTGTGCCACTGCAAACAAGAGATTATATTGTCGCCGTTACAGCCAGTTTACTTTGACTGTTGTGATACTCAAGACACACTTTGTTCTGTATTCATAATGTAGAAAGGTTCAGTAGAGCTCACCTGCTTCTGCAACCACAGAGTCCGGACATGCAGGGAGATTCAGACAGAGACAGAAGAAGAAAAGAAAAGTTTTAGATTTAGTCCACATCAGGGATGTTCCTGACAACTAATCCATTAGACTTGTCGACTAGTCTAAAAGTAAGAAAACACTGATTTGATTTGAATATCGCTTGAACTGATACAAGAAAGCTTGTTAAGAAAGCAGTCACCGCTAAACTATTTAAATATTTGAAAATCATAACCCATCCCTATTATGAACATTACAAATTATCCTACAAAACGTGACCACAGCTCTCTAAAAGCATCCAAGCAGGACCACGGTGTCTGCAGGTAAACAACATAGTCTCACTCAACACTGGACCAATTTCAGAAATTGTTGTTTCCATTAGTCAGTTAAACACAAAAACGCAGAAACATCCAGGTTGAAAAACACAGAAATTAGCCTTTAAACGTTGGTGATATCGGATTCCCATTTCCGCAACAACTTCACTTGGATATTGCACGTTTATTTTGAACCAACGAGCTGTTTCTGTCAACGCTGTGTGGATTTTCATGTGCATGTGTTTTTCCTCACCGGCCTCCTCCACGTCGTACTCTTCTCCCTCGAAGTCGTTGTCGGAGTCCTCGTCCTCTGGGTCGGGGTGCAGCGCCTGGCACTCGCACATCGCTGAGAACATGGGCTCCACTGTTGGTAAAACACAATGATATTAAACGCTATTAGAGGCTGCGCTGCCCCCTTGTGGTCAGTCTGACAGCCTCTGGTGGCTGGCTCCAGTACAAGTCCCTTATTAATAGGTAGGATGTGCAAAGCTAAAACATCAAAGTACACATCAAATAAATTTCTCCTAAAGATGGTTTCTGTCATTTCAGGTAGTTCTTATCACGCTGATTGTTCACATGTTCATCTTTCTCATCAGTTTGGTTTTAATTCATGATCTGACGATATAAAAAGGGGGTTTCAAGCCACGATCACTGGTGCAAGATGCATGCGGGATATTTTGGCTGCAGTTTTGTACAGTGGGAGGAAATGGGACCACAGCATCCACTTTTACATGTCAGCGGGGTAAACTCTGTCACTATGTCAAATTTCACTCACATGCCGCCTTGTCAGTGGGCACAAATCGAATCTCTGTGATCGCTCCGTCTTCATCATCATCACCACCACTGCTGCTGCTACTGCTGTCGTCGTCTTCGTCATCAGCTGCTTTCTCTGCCATTTCTGCCTCATTCTCATCTGGGAGGATGAAAACGTACGAGTGACACACAGTCAGAAACACACACAGGCACAGACAGACGCCAAGTTAATGCTGCAAGTTGCAGCGACCGCCTCTATAAAAACTACGGCCACCTTGATCTAGTGAGGTTATCGTTACCCACATGTGCATGATGTCAGAGCGCATCAGGATCAAATCTGACACAAATCTAACTTGTCTGTATTGTGTGGCTGCTGTCGCTGATTGATCATTATTATTATTATTCTGCACAGGACCCGTATTTAGTAAGTGGCAGATTTGATTTAACACCAAACAAACCTTGTTCCCCTTGTTTGGTGACAGACATCACACCAGAAATCAGAGAAAAGGCAAAGGTGACTTTTCAGACTCCGTAGATCAACTGACCTTCTGATACAAATCTTATAATTGTGTCACTCTCACCCCCGAGCTTGCCGTTGACCATGACGTACAGGTGTTCCTGTGGGTAAGCGCTGACGTCTCTGGAGATGGCGTGCAGGCCGATGGTGGGATACTCCAGACAGAAGCCCATCCCAGAACCATCGAACCACGACAGGCGCCTGAGGAGGAGAAAACACACAAAGCTGACAGCTGCTGGGTTTGGTTATACTGCAGAGCCAGTGATTAAAGGGAGGACACATATAATGTAAGGATGTAACAGTACTTTATAGATATACAAAACAAACAGTTTCATGACTGGATGATACAATATAAAGACAAGAGACATTATCTTAAAGCACTTTCAGTCCTGTGTTTCAAACATAGGAGCAACTAACGATTATTTTCATTATCGGTTAATCTGCTGATTATTTTCACCATGAATCAGTTAGGCTATAAAATATTTTAAAAAAACCTGAAAAACGCTCATCACAGTTTCCCCGGTGTGCATAAACTACATGTTATATGTACTTCTTATTAAAATAGTCAACAAAAATGTGAAACTAACGGCTGTTATTGATGTCGGCCATGAGAAGCAATTAACTATTGTATCGGGCATCCTTATACTTAGTTAATAGATGGCTTGTTGATTAAGTTAGTAATCAATATAAAATATAGGGTTCTTATTTGAGTTTCTGGGTGACAAATTACTAGCGCAACTGAATCGATTAAGAAATTTTATTTTGAAAGTGACTGATCCGGAAGTGTTTAGCACGCGGAGTGATGGTGTTTGGAGCATGTACCTGTTATTACATTTTCTATCCTGTATAATGGCATCATTTACATACAGTCTGTATTAAAACACTGATAATAAAACATTAAGCTCCACATGAAACAGGTGTGTCAAGGACAAAAACAAACGTCGCGTGCATCACTTACGTTTCGGCGACGTACAGCGTGCCGCAGCCCAGCTTCTCTCCGTCCATCACCGCCGTGGTCTCGGCTTGCTCATGCCGCACTCCCTCGGTGGGAGGACGGAGGTTTTTCAGTAAAACCATCGTCCGTTCAACCGTTACCGTCTGTGGACCCGCTGGGTGAAGAAAGAAATCAAACGGTGGCGTCAACAACAAGCTGCGTGACCTATTTCGTGGCAGATGTCTCGCTAATTTTCACACGGGATAACTTCTCAGTCAATAAATGCTCGACAGCTGGAGGCGGATAAACTGCTACAAACTATTAGCTTCGCTTCCTCTCCGGGATTAACAGAACCAGGCCGAGCCGTTCACACACAGTTAACACGGAAAAGTCTGAAAATACACAAGTTAGCAAACTGTTGTTGTGACGCCGAAAGCTGAGCGAGTCCTCACCTTTCAAAGCTGAAATATCGCGGCAAGATGTGTCTCAACACGGCAACAGAAAAAAAAGAAACGTAACCACGACGTTGTTACGTCTTTTCGTACGTAACATCCGTATTCCCGTAGTCAAAGTGCGTATCAAAGATCGTTAGTTTTAATTTCTGTACAAAGATGCGCTGTTCGGTTTCTATGATGTCAGCAGATTAGATCAAAAACAGGATCATATTATAAATATTTTTTATTATCTCAGCAAAATTTTGCATTCAAAAAGTAAGATTATAACAGAAAACTTATTTATATTTTTTATAAATGAAATTCAACAATACATACAAACCTCTCAGCACTCCACTCAAACTCCACAAATATGAAAACAATTAAATCTTGTCACAGTAAGAAACCCATAAAGACTGGAAGAAAGTGTGTCGCATGTAATGTGTGTTTGTAAATTGTAAATTAATTAATTCTGCCTTAAATATTTCCTTTTTCTTCATTTTTTTACTTATTTACTTTTTAATGTATTTACCTCATTTTTTTTTAAAGCGGTATGAATTTTGCACTACGTGCTTTTATTGTAAAATTGTTTGAAATGTACAATTTGTTCAATGATTTTTTTTTTTTTAAATCCTGAAAATGATCTTTTTTAACCCAAACCATGACATTTCCCTAAAGCTAAACAAAGTTTATTCCGCCTAAACTTGAGCAGATCTCAGCCAAAGTATTGTCTTAATGATCATTATCATTTCAAGCCACATAATTATCAAAACATCACCGTCAACAACATACCAAAACAAAAACAGGACAAACTATATAAAATAATTTTCTTGGTATGCTTTATATCTGCCTGACAGGTGACATGATTCCTTGTAGAATAGTTTACTGCCCCCTTGCGGTCACAACGCGGAACTGCATCAATACGACCTATCAAGTTAGACATGACGACAATAGGAATTACTTCCGGTTTCAAAATAAATGCGCCTATTTTAATTGCGCATTTCGAACACAGGTTTTAATAAACTCTCTGGAGGTGGTTGAGTTGACGTTAGCTTCACAGATCGACTACTTTGATGATGTGAACTTCCTAGCTAAAAATTTCTTGCTAGCTACGTACTTGTCTGGGGTAGTATATCATCATTCACAAAACATTTTCTGCCATTATACGAACACTCTGGGCTGTTCTTCCGTCATATTATAGTGTTGCACAAATAAAGAAAACGGAGCCGTAAACAGCCTGGTTTTATTAATTTGTTAATTAGCGTCAGCAGACTCATTTCTCCACGGTTAACGGTTTCAGTCGGGGAATTGATCGGAAGTGCTGCTCATGGTTGCTATCTTATTTTGTCTAACTTGATGTATCACCTTGGTGTAGTTCCTCACTGTGACCACTGGAGGGCAGCAAACACCAATGATTCTACTTGATTCAACAGTCTGATGTGCAGCCTACATGCAGACATGAAGAAAAGAAAGAAAATGTTTATGTTGTTGTTTTATACAGCGCTGGTTTTACTGGTGTTATCTGTAATTATAACACATAGATCTTGTACATATTGATGTGACTGATGAATTTCTGCACACATAGAAATGGTCATGTAATTGTCACAACGATAGAGAGACTCCCAACTCCACATATTTATCCTCATTATGATTGTGATGATAATATTACTATAAATGAAAAAAATGAAACAGCATGAAAATTTCACGTCATGATTGCTGTGACCATATTTAGGGTTCCCTTCTAGACATGACGAGTAAGAGTACTAGGATTAGGATTAGTTCGCTCTCCAAATTGAGGACAAGAAAAGAAAACAAGGTCTGGGAAAAGGGATTTATATATTTGGAGAATTTTTTTTTGCATACATTAATGTTGTTTAATTAAAAACAATCCAAGATTTCCTGCATATCTAAATGAGATTTAAACATATGTGAAATTATGAATATCTATGCACATTAATTTCTGATGGACCACTTGTGTTTTTTTGTTGTTGTTTTTTTTTTATCCTGTAATTTGAAAATGCCATGATTTCTTTTTTATGTTATTGCCATTCCAGAAATATATTCTGTTTCTTTCTGTTTGTGTACTATAATAATACGAATGATAATTTAAAAACAACAACTAGCATCTGCCTTGTTGACTTCCTCTGGATGTGTCAGTGTTCAGTTCTGACAGTGTGTGTGTGTGTGTGTGTGTGTGTGTGTGTGTGTGTGAACTTTTCATGGTGAAACAAGTACAATATTTGCCTCTGAGATGCAGTGGGGCAGTGGTATGAAGCAGGATGAAAAGACTCAAGAAAAGTACTTGAGTAAATGTACTTCCACCACTGCCATTTACAAGATTTCAAACCTGGAAAAACACTGTAAAAGAGAGAAGGCTATGAAGAGGCAAAATGTAAGTGCAAAATTATTTTTGTATAGCTCTGAATTTGCTTTTTAGCCAACCAAAAACATTATGCAAGCGTTCAAAACTGTTTCTATTTTGCTAAACCTTTTCAAGCACTCTAAAGTAAAGGATCTGAACACTTTTTCCACTCCTGGCTGCCTCGGAGGAGTAACATCATGTCCAAATATTGTCTGGACTGACAGACAGCAGTTACCTCTGCTCCGTTCAGAGAGAAGACAAATACATCTCTGCTAAGGGGTACAACTAGGGTGTGCCACCCATTATGTTTAGATCTTCAACATAAGTGAAGTTATTTTCAGTTTTTAGTCTTGTTTCCCGTCTATCAGACTGTATCTACATCAGCCAGTCAGTCTTTTGAACTAATTTCACACTAGAACTTCTGACAAAAACTACAAGACACTTTTCTTTAGAAAAAATTAACCTTTATGAAATTTGGCAAATGTTCTCATCCACACAATCAGTCATCCACCTCACATCATCAGTACAACAGCCACTACAGTGCACA
>JAJHUR010138153.1:364593-377113 GCA_027495735.1 Lutjanus campechanus
ACCACGACGTTGTTACGTCTTTTCGTACGTAACATCCGTATTCCCGTAGTCAAAGTGCGTATCAAAGATCGTTAGTTTTAATTTCTGTACAAAGATGCGCTGTTCGGTTTCTATGATGTCAGCAGATTAGATCAAAAACAGGATCATATTATAAATATTTTTTATTATCTCAGCAAAATTTTGCATTCAAAAAGTAAGATTATAACAGAAAACTTATTTATATTTTTTATAAATGAAATTCAACAATACATACAAACTTCTCAGCACTCCACAAACCGAATATGAAAACAATTAAATCTTGTCACAATAAGAAACCCATAAAGACTGGAAGAAAGTGTGTCGCATGTAATGTGTGTTTGTAAATTGTAAATTAATTAATTCTGCCTTAAATATTTCCTTTTTCTTCATTTTTTAATTACTTATTTACTTTTTAATGTATTTACCTCATTTTTTTTAAAGCGGTATGAATTTTGCACTACGTGCTTTTATTGTAAAATTGTTTGAAATGTACAATTTGTTAAATGATTTTTTTTTTTTTAATCCTGAAAATGATCTTTTTTAACCCAGACCATGACATTTCCCTAAAGCTAAACAAAGTTTATTCCGCCTAAACTTGAGCAGATCTCAGCCAAAGTATTGTCTTAATGATCATTATCATTTCAAGCCACATAATTATCAAAACATCACCGTCAACAACATACCAAAACAAAAACAGGACAAACTATATAAAATAATTTTCTTTGTATGCTTTATATCTGCCTGACAGGTGACATGATTCCTTGTAGAATAGTTTACTGCCCCCTTGCGGTCACAACGCGGAACTGCATCAATACGACCTATCAAGTTAGACATGACGACAATAGGAATTACTTCCGGTTTCAAAATAAATGCGCCTATTTTAATTGCGCATTTCGAACACGGGTTTTAATAAACTCTCTGGAGGTGGTTGAGCTGACGTTAGCTTCACAGACCGACTGCTTTGATGATGTGAACTTCCTAGCTAAAAATTTCCTGCTAGCTACGTACTTGTCTGGGGTAGTATATCATCATTCACAAAACATTTTCTGCCATTATACGAACACTCTGGGCTGTTCTTCCGTCATATTATAGTGTTGCACAAATAAAGAAAACTGAGCCGTAAACAGCCTGGTTTTATTAATTTGTTAATTAGCGTCAGCAGCCTCATTTCGCCGCAGTTAACAGTTTCAGTCGGGTCATTGAGTTATCTTGACCGGAAGTGCTGCTCATGGTTTCTATCTTATTTTGTCTAACTTGATGTATCACCTTGGTGTAGTTCCTCACTGTGACCACTGGAGGGCAGCAAACACCCATGATTCTACTTGATTCAACAGGCTGATGTGCAGCCTACATGCAGACATGAAGAAAAGAAAGAAAATGTTTATGTTGTTGTTTTATACAGCGCTGATGTTACTGGTGTTATCTGTAATTATAACACATCTAGATCTTGTACATATTGATGTGACTGATGAATTTCTGCACACATAGAAATGGTCATGTAATTGTCACAACGATAGAGAGACTCCCAACTCCACATATTTATCCTCATTATGATTGTGATGATAATATTACTATAAATGAAAAAAATGAAACAGCATGAAAATTTCACGTCATGATTGCTGTGACCATATTTAGGGTTCCCTTCTAGACATGACGAGTAAGAGTACTAGGATTAGGATTAGTTCGCTCTCCAAATTGAGGACAAGAAAAGAAAACAGGGTCTGGGAAGAGGGATTTATATATTTGGAGAATTTTTTTTTGCATACATTAATGTTGTTTAATTAAAAACAATCCAATATTTCCTGCATATCTAAATGAGATTTAAACATATGTGAAATTATGACTATCTATGCACATTAATTTCTGATGGACCACTTGTGTTTTTTTTTTGTTTTTTTTTATTTTTTATCCTGTAATTTGAAAATGCCCTGTTTTCCTTTTTATATTACTGCCATTCCAGAAATATATTCTGTTTCTTTCTGTTTGTACTATAATACTAATGATCATTTAAAAACAACAACAACTAGCATCTGCCTTGTTGACTTCCTCTGGATGTGTCACAGTGTTCAGTTCTGACAGTGGGGGTGTGTGTGTGTGTGTGTGTGAAGTTTTCATGGTGAAACAAGTACAATATTTGCCTCTGAGATGCAGTGGGACAGTGGTTTGAAGCAGGATGAAAAGACTCAAGAAAAGTACTTGAGGAAATGTACTTCCACCACTGCCATTTACAAGATTTCAAACCTGGAGAAACACTGTAAAAGAGAGAAGGCTATGAAGAAACAAAACACCAGTGCAAAGTGATTTTTGTATAGCTCTGAATTTGCTTTTTAGCCAACCAAAAACATTATGCAAGCGTTCAAAACTGTTTCTATTTTGCTAAACCTTTTCAAGCACTCTAAAGTAAAGGATCTGAACACTTTTTCCACTCCTGGCTGCCTCGGAGGAGTAACATCATGTCCAAATATTGTCTGGACTGACAGACAGCAGTTACCTCTGCTCCGTTCAGAGAGAAGACAAATACATCTCTGCCTCTGGCTGCCATAGCAACACTGATTTTTTATTTAGACATATACAAGTTTTTTCTCAGTTTTCTTCAGTGTATAGAATAATGTGATAGTATTGTAAACAAATGTCCTGGGTTCTACTTAGTATGTGCTCTGCCCTTTAATAGGTTTCACTGTTTGCCCCTCTGAAAACGCCACCGAAGCCCCTGAGAAAAGATCTCTTAGCTCACTGCCCATTAGGGGGTAGTATGGTTCCAGTGTCCTGCCCCATATAACCTATTTCTATTCAGCCACCGTGAGTTAACTACAGACCTTCTGGTGTTGTGTTTTTTAAAAAATTTTATACCATCTCCTCTTCATGCCACATGTCGTCGACAGAGAGTCGTGGCCTTCTGGGACTTACCCAACCATCTCTGCTAAGGGGTACAACTAGGGTGTGCCACCCATTATGTTTAGATCTTCAACATAAGTGAAGTTATTTTCAGTTTTTAGTCTTGTTTCCTGTCTATCAGACTGTATCTACATCAGCCAGTCAGTCTTTTGAACTAATTTCACACTACAACTTCTGACAAAAACTACAAGACACTTTTCTTTAGAAAAAATTAACCTTTATGAAATTTGGCAAATGTTCTCATCCACACAATCAGTCATCCACCTCACATCATCAGTACAACAGCCACTACAGTGCACATAAATATAAAAGTCATATGAAGGGAAGCTTTACACTAAGATATTAACATTTAATCTTAATGGAAAACATTTTACATTCAAATACTCAGATGTAACTACTGCAAAAGAGTATTTCACTCACATTGGTGAACACGTATGTTGACACAAACGCCTTGACAGAATTTCTTCAAATTTGGTGCAAATATCCACTTGAACGCAATGCTGAACTGATAAGTTCAAAATCTGTGGCGTTACAAAACACATTCTTGTCCATAACTTAATCATTTTCATGCATAAATACAAGGTTACTTACCTGTATGTGACAATAAATGTTTTCCTAAATTAGAGACATCAATGTATCCTTTCCCACAGATCTCGCAATGGTACGGTTTCTCACCTGTGTGAGTTCTCATGTGGACTTTCAAATAACTTTGAACTCTGAAATCTTTCCCACATATTTTGCAAGTATATGGCTTCTCACCTGTGTGGATTCTTATATGCCTTTCCAATGCATATTTCTGACAGAATCCTTTCCCACAGGTCTTGCAAAGGTACGGCTTCTCACCCGTGTGAGTTCTCATGTGGATTGTTAAGATACTGTCTAATCTAAAATGTCTCCCACATGTTTTGCATGAATACGGCTTCTCACCTGTGTGGATTTTCATATGGTTTTTTAATGTTTGCGAGGAAGTGAATCTTTTACTGCAGATACTGCAAAGGTATGGCTTCTCACCTGTGTGAACTCTCATGTGGACTGTCAAGGCATAGCTGAATTTGAAAGCTTTCCCACAAGTGTTGCATGAATACAGAGCCTCACCTGTGTGTGTTTTCATGTGTCTCTGCAACATGGACTTGAACTTAAAATCTTTGCCACAGGTGTCACATTGGAAAGACTTCACACCTGCATCAGTAACATACTGAATCTCTGACAAGTCAGAATTCTTTGCTTTGTTACTGTGACTTCTGCTTTTCTGACGTCTTTTCTTTGGTTTTGATTCTGCATTTCTACTTGATCCAGAGTCTTGATGTTTGCCTCCTTTCTGATTTTGGTTCTCAGATACAGGAGAGCTGTTAGAGAGGAGCAGGTGGTCACTTTCTGGTCCTGGTTCACTGTGGTCACTTTCCTCATAAGTAGGAGCCAAAGTAAAGGCATCAGTCAGCTTCACTTCAAGCTGCTCTCCCTCCTGACTGGTGCAGAGTTCCTCCTGTTCCTCTTTAATCTGTGGAGGCTCTGGGTCCTCTTGGTCCAGAGAGTTCCTCTCCTGGTTACAGAGCTGCTGGTCAGTGAGAACCTCCTCCTCCTTACAGACATGTTGCTGTGGGAGCTCTGGAGGATGGTGAAGAAAAACATGGCATAAGAACAAATTAGTACTCGTATAAACAACCATTCAAAACTTTTGGGATCACTGATCAATGATATTTTTCTTTCTCATCAATAATGGATATTTTAACAAAGATAAAACAGTATAATTCAGACATCAAATGACTAATTAAATCTGAAATATTTTGGCCCCAAAAGAAGAATAGTTAAATTATTAAAACGTCAGGTTAATGTGCTCAGTGTTGCATGACTATTGTCAAGCACAATTTGTCTGTGTAGGTTCTCAGTCATCCAGGTCATGGTATCCGTAGCAAGGTTTGTTGTAGGCAACTGGACTTCATAGAGTTCTTGAAGACGTTTCGCCTCTCATCCAAGAGGCTTCTTCAGTCAAGCACAATTTTTCCCCAATATGTTTGATTCTTTATTTGTTTTCCAGTCCAGAAAAGCATTAGTGACCTGAGATTATCACTGAACCATAATAGTGCTTCTGCAGGTCTAACCTGTGATTTGTCAGCCCACAGTATGTTCAACTGATGTTCTGTGATCCGGTTCTAATAGTGCTGACCCTCAACTAACCTTCTGTTTTTAAAGTTTTAAGACTTGCTCTGCAAAGTCAACACACTCGTTAATTACAGCTTGTTACATATTGTGCACTGGAAGCTGAAACAGGAACCTGGTCCTATTTACTCATATATTTACTTTAACAATGACTAGAGTTTTCAAAAGTATGATACTTTTTCAATACCTGGTGTTCAAAATGATGCAATACTTATTGAAAATACCAAAGACCTCAATTCAGTCTTTGCTGTCCCGCCTGAAAATAGTCTTGCAGCAAAAACAGACAGCATCCAGTGACTTTTCAGTTATCTGTACTAGTACTGTGTTTAAGTTATTAATAAAAATATAGATATATATCAAACAATAAACATAATTCTTGTGCCAAGGACTTGTTTGTCTTTTGTCCATGGTATCGATTGTTGTTGGGGTTTTTTTAATACTAGTATTGCACTGAAGTTTAAAATTCTGGTGATTTTTTTTCATAATCTTATTTTTGCTGAGAGGGATCTTAATGTCTCTCTGTCATTTCAGTGATCAGTCAGGTTGAACTATTAACTTTTTCTGCAAACTATAGAAAATAACATCTTTTTACTTATATCTTCTAGCAGGCTATTCCAAACTCTTGAACGGTTCAGTGTATTTAAACCACTGTGATTTTATATAAGTTCAATTTTTCTGTTCCATCTTATTAAAATGATTAAGTTTTACTCACCTATCTTGAGTACGTTTATTTCAGGTTTCCAAACGATATCCAGCAGTCTGCGCTGACGATCGATCTCTTCCTCCAACTGGACGATAGTTTGTTTAAAAACTGTGAATATTTCTTCAGTAGCAGCAGTTAGTCGCTCGTTGACAAACTCTCTCAAACACTCAACTGAAAACATCGTTACTTCTTTTCAAATTCAATCATTAGCTGCGCTACAACTCAAACATCATCTTCCAGCTCTTTAAATACACAAACTCAGCTAACGAAACTGGCGCCTTTATTGTTGACTTCCGCTGGAGGTGTCACGTTGTTCAGTTCCGACGGGGGACGAGCAGGAGCTTTTCGTTCCGATTTTAACTTAAGATATTTTATTCAAAACTTGTGTTA
Organism: Lutjanus campechanus; assembly: GCA_027495735.1. NCBI lineage: Eukaryota > Metazoa > Chordata > Actinopteri > Lutjaniformes > Lutjanidae > Lutjanus > Lutjanus campechanus. Next base: position 370,757 of record JAJHUR010138153.1, read on the forward strand.
AATATCAGCAGCAAGAATGTTCATCTACTTCGCTTCATTCCACGAGGAAATTATATTCTCTCTTCTAAACTTTGAACCATCAGCCATCTTTTTGTTACCTCATAAATTAATCCTAGGTTCTATTTCTAATGTGGTCTGCTCTCTAACGGGTTTCACTATTAGTTTACCCCACCAGGGCACCCTGAGAAAAGATCTCTTAGCTCACTGCCCAGTGGGGCAATAAGGAGTGCCACTGCCCTCCCCCATATAACAGCTCGCCTCCCAGTTCCATTCAGCAACCCTGCTTCTTCTTCTTCTTCTTCGGGTTTTACGGCGGTTGGCATCCATCACTTTGGTGCATTACCGCCCCCTATCTTTACAGTTTTTTTATTTTTTTTGGCTCTGCTCAACCCATATTCAAGCACACACACCTATACGACAAACCTATTCCACTTACTCTCAGTCCTCATCCAGAATCCTCAAATCCTGTTAAACAACCCCGTACTCCTTAAAAATTCCAAAAGCAACCTTTGCTGAGCCCTGTCACTCATGCCCAACAATCCTTTTAGTGATATTTCCTTTACTCCTGCATCCCCCAGCCCCCTCCTCATCCTCTCCCTCTGTGTTTCATACCTCCTGCACCTCAGAATTACATGCTCTACTGATTCCTCCTCCTGACACTCCTCACACAAACCAGAATTATGCTTCCCTATTATTTTTAATGTGTTGTTTAAAGCACTGTGTCCGATCCTTAGCCTTGTTATAACAATCTCCTCTCTCCTTCCTTTACCAGCAGTCATTGAATGTCTAACATTTTGTTGAACTTGATACAGGTGTCTTCCTCTGCTCTCTCTGTCCCACATGCTCTGCCATTTCTGATTAATTTTTCCCTTAATTACACTTTTCACTTCTGTCTTACTAATGCTAACTTGCATTTCAACCCTATTTGCTCTCAGTGCCCTTTTTGCCAACTTGTCTGCCTTCTCATTTCCCTGCAGCCCTACATGTGCTGGCACCCAAAAGAATGTGACCTGCCCCCCCTTTCTGTGTATTCTTGTGACTGTGTGCAGCACCTGATATAGAATGTCCTGTCTGCTGCTGGAGTGAAATGATGTGATACTTTCGAGAACTGACGCAGAATCTGAGCATATTACCGTCTTCTTTTGTGCTGTTATTTCCACCCATTTTAATGCCACCAACACTGCCACCATCTCCGCTGTGTAAACCCCTAGTCCATCACCTGTTCTTCTATAAATACCCACTCCTTTACCTGGTACCGCCACCCCGAATCCTGTCACACCCGTGTCTGGATTTTTTGCCCCGTCCGTGTACACCTGCACAAAGTCATGATATTCTTGATTTATCAAGTAGCTAAATGCACTCAGTAAATCAACTGTTTTCTTCCCTTTCCCTTTAATTTCCAGCAGAGACATGTCAACTCTCGGACACACTAATCTCCATGGAGCCTCTACTGGATAGACCACTGGTGGGCTTATATGTAATCCTTCAATGGACAGTTCTTTTGCTATTTTGTTACCAACTTTTGCAAAATTCTCCCTGGTGCTCTTTTCATTCTCCCAGCTGTCCTGTAATACCTCTCTTGTTGGGTGATTAGCTCTATGCCCTTTCAAATGTACCCAGTAATTGGCCATCAGCTGTTTTCTCCTTAACTCCAGAGGCACTTCTCCCATCTCTACTTGTATTGCAGGAATAGGTGATGTCTTAAAGGCTCCGCAACAGATACGTAAAGCCTGTGCCTGTATGACATCTAGCTTTTTAACCTGGCTCTTAGCTGCTGACCCATATGCCACACAACCATAATCCAGCACGGATCGAATTAGTGCAACATACAACCTGTGGAGTGCACTGCAACTTGCTCCCCAGTTTCTTCCAGCCACACAACGCATCACATTTAAGACTTTTTTACATTTTTCCTCTATCCTGGTGACATGGCCTGACCATGTCAGGCGTTCATCAAACACAACACCAAGGAATTTAAATTGTGGTACCCTTTCCAACTCTTCCCCATACATTTTTAATCTGACATCCTCTCTGATTCTCTTCCTGGTAAAGAACACAGTTTGGGTTTTTTCAGTTGAAAACTTGCATCCCCAGTCATATCCCCAATCAGTCACTTGATTGATTGCTCCTTGGAGTTTTCCAATGACATGCTCAATATTTCTGCCTCTTTTCCACAGAGCTCCATCATCGGCAAACAGAGACCTGCCTATGTCTATAGGGAGTTTTGAGAACACATCGTTAATGCTTAAACTAAACAATAATGGACTGATCACACTCCCCTGAGGCGTTCCATTCCCCACCACATACTGTGTTGACATGGCTATCCCAATTCTCACCTGAATTTTCCTTCCAAACAGGAAATCTTTAATCCAGTTAAAGGCTCTCCCTCCAACTCCAATCTTAGATAGTTTTATCAGCAGGCCTTCCTTCCACATCATATCATATGCCTTTTCAATATCGAAAAACACTGCAATAACTGATTCTTTGTTTGCTTGGGCCTTTCTTATTTCTGTTTCTAGTCTTATCACTGGATCCATAGTATTCCTCCCTCTTCTAAAGCCACTTTGATAGTTGGCTATCTTACCTGCCTTCTCCAGCTGGTAAGTTAACCTTTCTGTAATCATTTTCTCCATTACTTTGCATATATTTGACGTCAGAGCAATTGGCCTGTAGCTAGATGGTTTTATTGGGTCTTTCCCTGGTTTCCTTATTGGGATAACCACTGCTTCCTTCCACACTGTTGGTAGCTTGCCCTTTTCCCACACTTTGTTATAGAGCTTTAACAGTTCCTTGAGCGTTTTCTTTCCTAAGTGCTTCAGCATACTATAGCTTACTTGATCTTTCCCTGGAGAGGTTGGTTTAGATTTGTTTATTGCCCTCAGCATCTCTTCCAGTGTAAATGGTTCATCCAAACTGCTACTGGCCTCTTCCCTCCTGTCCAATATTTCTGGGTGTTGGCTTAATGTCTTTCTTCTTCTTCTGTTACCTTCTTCTGACAAGTTTTCTGAGCTGTGAACTTTTGCAAATGCCTTAGCCATTATTTCTGCCTTTTCTTTATCTGTCACTGCTGTTTTTCCCTCATCTATCATGACTGGATACTCCCATTCTCTCCTGTCCCCTCCCATCCTCCTAATCATTCCCCACACCTCTCCAACTGGTGTTGTTCTCCCAATTGAGCTGCAAAAGTTCCTCCAGCTTTCTCTCTTGGCTTGCCTCACCGTTCTCCTCACCACTGCCTGTGCCTTTTTATACTGAATTAGGTCTTGCATGTTATGGGTTCTTTTGAGCAATCTTAATGCCCTGTTCCTTTGCCTTACAGCCTGACAGCACCCCTCTGTCCACCATGGTACCAGCTTCCTCTCACTCCTTCCTTTACTTTTGGGTATGGATTTTTCTGCTGCAGCAATAATTATAGATGTTATCTGATTATTAAGCTCATCCACATCATCTGACCTGCCAGTTATCAGTGTTTTCTCCTCACTCAGTCTTTGGAACTCACTCCAGTTAGCCTTTTCAAATCTCCATTTTTTAACTCCAATAGCTTGTCTTCCTTCCACTTTCTCTCCCACATAACAGGCCACTGGATAATGATCACTGCCCAGTGTTGTTTTCAAAACTTTCCAGGAGCTGGCTCCAGCTAAAGAGTTAGATACAAGTGTGATATCTAATGCTGACACTGCACCTGTTGCTGTGTTGATCCTAGTGCCCTTTCCATCATTCATACAAACTAAATCATTATTATCCATCAGCTCTTCAATTATTCTGCCATTTAAGTCTGTCTGTGACGCTCCCCAAGTGGTGCTATGGGCATTAAAATCTGCACACCAGACCTTTCTAGTTTTGTTCTGACTTTGTATTTCCAACAACTTATCCAGGTTTAACTTTTTACATGGGTTGTAGTAATTGATTACCACTAGTGCTTCTCCTTTATTCCATATTCCCACGGCTATATACTCCAGCTCATCTCCTCTCTCTAGCACTCGACAAGGTATTCCATGTTTTATAAGTGTTACACATCCTCCTCCTCCCCCAAAGTTTCTATCTTGTCGATGTGCTACATAGCCATGCACAACAAACTCCAAACTAGGTTTTAACCATGATTCCTGGATGCACACAATGTCAGGTTTTTCTTTCAATTCTTGCATGAAATGCTTAAACTCCTGGCCATTGGCCAGCAAGCTCCGTGCATTCCACTGCAGAAGAAAGACCATAATCACTATTAACCAATGCATGGTGTTTCCTGGCTTGACTGATTAGTGAGGTTTTCCCTCACCTCTTCCCATGTCAGTCCTACAAGACCCAAGTGATTCACTGCTGCTTTAACAATCAGCTGAATTTTCACATTTTTTGACTTAACTTCAGCTGTGCTGTTTATCACTCCTGCTATGAAAGTTACAAGAGCTTTTTTGTCAATATATATCTCATTGTTGGCTTTCTTTTGTGGCACTCTGCTCCCTGCTCCTTCCTCCCTCTTTTCACTAGTTACTCTTACTGCCTCAGCATAAGAGAGCTTCCTCTCCACCCTTACTTTCTGAATTTCATTTTCTCTTTTCATGAATTCACATCCCCCATAGGCCACACTATGAGCCCCACCACAGTTACAGCACTTTGGTTGCACTCCTTCTCCACACTCCCCGTACTCATGATTTCCCCCACAGCGAGCACATCTCCTCTGCTCTTTACAAACCTTAGCTGTGTGACCAAATCGTTGACATTTAAAGCACCTTAGTGGTTTCGGCACATACACCCTCACTGGATAACTCATGAAGCCCAGGAACACTTTACTTGGCACCAAGTTTCCCTCAAACTCAATCAGTACTGTTTCACTATCCTTTTTTGCTCCATCCCTTGTTGTTTTCATTCTCAACACACTTTTCACTTTAGCTCCCTTGATATTTTTCTTAAGATCCACCATATTTACTGCCAATGGCACCCCTGTTATTACCCCTTTGCACCCTCCTCTTTGTGCTCCGACCCTCCTCGTGCTCTCTACCTTAGCTTTTCCTATCTCCTTTAAGCTAAGAGCTTTCTCAAGCTGCTCTTCATCCACACATCTTACCAGAAGATTTCCATCATTAAGGACTTTGGCATACAATATCTCTCCAATCTTGTTAGCTAGAGTTGTGGTTAGCATGAATGGATTGATTTTCTTCATCATTTCCTGTCCCTTTACATTGAATCGTATAATGACACATTTATCTGACTTATTTATCTGCCTCTCATTGCCCTCTTCCTCACTGTCAGATCGGTCACTGTGGGATTTTCTGACCCTTTTTGTCCCCTTTCCTTGGTGATCAACAACCCAGCTCTGCCCTCCACTCTCACGTACTTCTCCTTTTCCCTCTTCAAAATCCATGTTAAGCAAACTTTGCACATCTGATCCAATAGAATCCTCATAACCCACCTCCTCTCCTAACTCTGACAATTCTGCTTGGGTAGACCTTCCTGGTCTCCCAGGCTTTAAATGCCCTGCTGAAGTTTCCGCCATCGCCTCTCCAAACAGCTGTTTGGCTAGCTGTAAGGCGCAGCGCACAAGTCTCGTTATACCGGGCCTATACAGGCCGTCGGCCGAAACCTATGCAACCACTCCCTACAACCTACCTTTCACCAAAACCAAAGTCCGTAATCCTAGATCAGAGCCAAATAAACCGTAAACTGTTCCTACCAGATGTGCCAATACCAATTCAAATTTTCGCTCCTCTCTCTCACTCTCTCTCCGTCACCAACCGGAAAATCACCGCCAAGCGTTTCCCTCAGATACGCTTCGTGATGATATACCCCGGGGTGACGTCATCTGTGCGGGGTTGGACATGGCGGATTTCACCCAATGGGAGCTGTGGATTTCACAGGACCCCTGCTGGTCAGCTGGGAGTTGAATCAGCTGATTCACACAGAAAAAGGGGCCCAGCTGATTCCTTTGTTCTTTTGGGCGCCAACATGTGGTCTCAGGCTTTGATTGTTACATGTAGGCCCCAAAAGTTTTATGGAGAAAGTGTAGGCCTTTGTTATAAGGCCTTGTACAGCACAACACCGGCTCCGCTCCGATCCGGTCAGATCCGTCTTCAGACGTCCGTCAACCCTCGCCGGATCTGTCTGTGGTACGAAGCATTGCGGCTCCGCCGGCTCTGCCGGCTCCGCCTTGCAGCAGGATCAACGAGGTCTCACAATTGAATGTATAATCGCGCCATATACAGAAGCGGGATTTTACTATTTATAGATAACCACATCCATTCAGAGGAGTAGTAGTAGCCAACAAAAACTTGGTGCTGATTTCTTGATCTGCCTTGTCAACCTCAATCATGGGTAGGTACAACCTTTGTAATTATTTAGGCCTACTTATTTTAAAATGAAATCAAA
>JAJHUR010138154.1:0-15692 GCA_027495735.1 Lutjanus campechanus
TGTGTTACAGAGTGTTAGTGTGTTACAGAGTGTTTGTGTGTTACAGTGTTAGAGTGTGTTACAGAGTGTTAGTGTGTTACAGTGTGTTACAGAGTGTTACACTGTGCTACAGAGTGTTAGTGTGTTACAGAGTGTGTTAGAGTGTTAGTGTGTTACACTGTTACAGAGTGTTAGAGTGTGTTATAGAGTATTTGTGTGTTACAGAGTGTTAGAGTGTGTTACATAGTGTTACAGTGTGTGTTAGAATGTTACGCTGTGTTACAGAGTGTTTGTGTGTTACAGTGTGTTACAGAGTGTTACACTGTGCTACAGAGTGTTAGAGTGTGTTACAGAGTGTGTTAGAGTGTTAGTGTGTTACACTGTTACAGAGTGTTAGAGTGTGTTACAGAGTATTTGTGTGTTACAGAGTGTTAGAGTGTGTTACATAGTGTTACAGTGTGTGTTAGAATGTTACGCTGTGTTACAGAGTGTTTGTGTGTTACACTGTGCTACAGAGTGTTAGTGTGTTACACTGTGTTACAGTGTGTGTTAGAATGTTACAGTGTGTTACAGAGTTTGTGTGTTACAGTGTGTTACAGAGTGTTACACTGTGTTACAGAGTGTTAGAGTGTGTTACAGAGTGTTAGAGTGTGTGTTAGAATGTTAGTGTGTTACAGAGTTTGTGTGTTACACTGTGTTACAGAGTGTTAGAGTGTGTTACAGTGTTAGAGTGTTACACTGTTACAGTGTTTGTGTGTTACACTGTTAGAGTGTTAGTGTGTTACACTGTTAGAGTGTTAGTGTGTTACAGTGTGTTACACTGTGTTAGAGTGTTAGTGTGTTACAGAGTGTTAGTGTGTTACACTGTTAGTGTGTTACAATATGTTAGTGCGTTACACTGCGTTACAGAGTGTTAGTGTGTGTTAGTGTCAGCATGTTACACTGTTAGTGTGTTACACAGTGTTACAGTGTGTGTTAGAGTGTTAGTGTGTTACACTGTTACAGAGTGTTTGTGTGTTACATAGTGTTACAGTGTGTGTTAGAGTTTGTGTGTTACACTGTTAGTGTGTTACATAGTGTTACAGTGTGTGTTAGTGTGTTACACTGTGTTAGAGTGTTAGTGTGTTACACTGTGTTACAGAGTGTTAGAGTGTGTTACAGAGTGTTACAGTGTGTTAGAGTGTTAGTGTGTTACACTGTTAGAGTTTGTGTGTTACACTGTGTTACAGAGTGTTAGAGTGTGTTACATAGTGTTACAGTGAGTGTTAGTGTGTTACACTGTGTTACAGAGTGTTTGTGTGTTACACTGTTAGTGTGTTACAGAGTGTTAGTGTGTTACACTCTGTTACAGTGTTTTTGTGTTACACTGTGTTACAGAGTGTTAGAGTGTTACATAGTGTTACAGTGTGTGTTAGTGTTTGCGTGTTACACTGTGTTAGAGTGTTAGTGTGTTACACTGTTACAGAGTGTTAGAGTGTGTTACAGTGTGTGTTAGTGTGTTACACTGTGTTACAGTGTTAGAGTGTGTTACATAGTGTTACAGTGTGTTAGTGTGTTACACTGTTAGAGTTTAGTGTGTTACAGAGTGTTACACTGTGTTAGAGTGTTTGTGTGTTACACTGTTACAGAGTGTTAGAGTGTTACATAGTGTTACAGTGTGTTAGTGTTTGTGTTACACTGTTACAGAGTGTTACAGTGTGTTACAGTGTGTGTTAGTGTTACACTGTTACAGAGTGTTTGTGTGTTACACTGTTACAGAGTGTTAGTGTTACATAGTGTTACAGTGTGTGTTAGTGTGTTACACTGTTACAGACTGTTACACTGTGTTACAGAGTATTAGTGTGTTACACTGTTAGAGTGTTACATAGAGTTACAGTGTGTTAGTGTGTTACACTGTTAGTGTTTGTATGTTACACTGTTGGTGTGTTACAGAGTGTTAGTGTGTTACACTGTGTTACAGAGTGAGAGTGTGTAACAGTTTGTGTTACAGAGTTAGTACTTCAGTGTGTGTTATCAACAAGACGTGACCGTCTTCCTCCTGTGTAGATCCTGGCTGTGGGTGAAGGTCCGTTTGTGTCTCACTGTCTGCTGGGTGGAGAAGTCAAAGCTCAGATCCCCTGTTCACCACAGAGCCTCAACACACTGCAGCTCAACACCAACAGCACCGAGCACAGGGTGAGTCAGTAAACGCATCACATGCTCATAAACTGAGGGAGATTCAGAGGACCAGAGGAGAAGTAACGGTGTGTATTTTGTGTTTGTGCAGGTGCTGACAGTAGGGGGCAGCAGTGATCACATCGACGTCTTCACCAACCTATCGTACAGAGCGTTTTCACTCAGCTTCTGACACACTCACACAGTGGTGACATGTTTGATTGTGTCTCTGTTGTTATAAACTCACCTCAGTTTTTGTATCATTTAGTCTGAAGATAATAAAATATTTTTGTCTCATTTTATACCAACTGTGTCGTTGTTGTTATTTGTAACAGAATCCTCTGTCAGGGCTTTAAAGGGTCAGTTCACACAAACAAACCAACAGATGGAGGCAGCTGTAGACCAACAACTCCTGAACTGACTCATTAATTCTAACCAACGATCGATAAGGGAAAGAACTTCAATTTTCAACCATATTAAACAAACTGTCAGTTCAAACATTATTATTATTATTATAAAATATATCCATTAAATGATCATAAAGGAACCAGTGAAGCTGCAGTTTTATTCTCCATCAGGGACTCAAACTGATTTCTGGATTTAAAAAGTTCAACTGAAACATTTTTATTTATTTATGATGCAGAAAAATACATTTATTACATTTTCACTGTGAAAAGCAAACCGTACAAACGTCTTTACAACAGCGCCCTCCTGTGGTACAAAACTGAAACTTTCCTCCAACTTAACAACAAGCAGAACCACCACATGGTGCATTCAGGGAGCAGAATATATGTCAGGATAAATGAACGTCAGTGACTTTGTTCCCTTCTGTGGTTCTATCAGTCACTGTAAAACAAACAAGAATAACTTTTAATTTACCCAGAATCCATCAGGAATAATGTCGGGATCAGACCACATCAGCGTCCCGACCTGACAGTCGTGGTGCGTTCAGGAACTAAGGTGAGCATTAATGTCAGTGACAGGATGAAAAGCAGGCAATGATCCTTTAACGAGTCATTCTGGTGTTTTTAAACCTGGGACCAGTTTTTACATATCTTAGGGTCTGAATGGGAACTAAGTTGATTAATTTAGTGTCTGACAACTGATCGATTAAGTGATTAATTTGTGCAGCTCTAATTTACACACAGTCAGGAAGTAAAAGTGTGTGTTCAGTTAAAAAATCCTGTGAGAACACGTCCAACATCATGTGTCAAAGGACACATTCAGACGAGGTCCTGAGCTAAATTCTGGACATTTTTCAGAGTTCATGTGTGAAAAACAGCTCATGAGACACCTGATGTCCCTGAGGTCACCTGAGGACGAAAATAACTCTTGTATTCTGGAAATAAAATCACAGTTTTTGTCAATAAAGTTTTTGAACAGAGCGATAAATCATCTGTTTCTGTTTCTGCTCTTTTAAAAAAAGCTCCATGTCTGCAGGGATCCTGTCTATAATGTTGTCAGACACTTAAAATAACACTGCAGCTGCAGCCCATTTCAATCTGCTGGACACATTCCAATTCTTTTTGTCCCCATCAAGTCATTCAGACCCTAAAATGAAAACGTAGAGTTAAAAACACCAGAATGACCCTTTAATGTTTGAAAAGAGTCGTTCATGATGAGCGGCGTCTGAGATCAGATCAGACTGTAGTGTCCAGTGTGATGTCAGAGGTGGGCGGGGCCTCAGGCCGCAGACAGACAGGCCTGTCGGACGCTCTGCGCCCACGTGTTGAGCAGCTCCGTCACCGAGTGTTTGTCCGGCAGCTGCAGCAGTTTGGACGTCATGTTTCTGTGGACGGTCTGCAGGAAGCTGTTCGCACCTGGAGGGACAGACAGACACAGGAGGTCAGGTGATCAGACACAGGAGGTCATGTGATCAGACACAGGAGGTCAGGTGATCAGACACAGGAGGTCATGTGATCAGACACATGCCACGTGCATTAGTGTCCTTCCTCATATAAACATCAGATCCTGACTGAGACTCAAACCTTATTTTTGTGGCATTTATTTTATGACATGTTTCTTATTTTTCTTGCAGGTTTATATTTTATCTAATTCCCGCAATTTTAAAAATCTCTTCATTTGTCATTGGCACATTAAAAAGTGGAAGTTCTAATGTTTCTGTCAATACTTTTATGAGCTTGTAGGATAAAATCTCACAAAGATATTAACAGAAATCATCACTGGTGATGTGTGTGTGTGACCTCAGATAGTTAAAATAAAAAGGCCTGTAATAAACTGAGGGAAACCCTGCGTTTGTGTCCACTCATGAGCGTCTTTAACGTTTTATTAAAACAGTTACTGTGGTTTATTAACTGGCACCATCTGCTGGTCTGCAGAGGAAACACACTCATGTTCTTCACTCACTAAACGTTTCCCTCTGTGGATTCACTCTAATCTCTGCTTCCAGTCAGACTGAATAAACTGTGTTTGCTGGTTTGTTGGTCGTCTCACCGTACTGGTCCCCGTCGTCGGCCCAGTACGGACTCTGATCCGGATAATCGGCAGGAACACTGAGCTGCAGAGGAGGAACGCTGGGGAGGTTTTTATCATCTGAGGACAAAACAAACACAACAACAACGTTAAAACAACATTGTGATCATATATACACATGACGTCTGGATTATCAGATTATCAGGGTTAGTTAGTCTGTGTCTGTCTCAGCTCAGGTTCAGGTGTCAGTTTTAAGGTTTAATCTCAGTCTTACCCAGCTTGCAGACGAGGTGCACGGTGCCGTTGTTGCTGCAGTACGAAGGATCCAGGTTGACGAGGAACTTGACGTCGAGGCGAGCCACCTCCCCCTGCAGGATGTTGGGGATGGTCCCCCGCTCGTCCTCCTCGTGCTTCCTCTTCCTGCCGGAGATGTTGGGACCCCTGAGGAGGAAGAACACAACCTCACTCAGTGTGTTTCACGTCACATTAGGATGGTTTTAACTTTATAAATGAATCTAACAACCTTTATTCCTGCTCATAGTGAAGCTGACTGTAGTTGGATATTTATTTTTTAATTACTTAAGTTTCTCTTTTCATGTTACTTCTCAGTTTTGTCTGCATGCTGTCAGCTCCGCCTCCTTAAAGCACCTAAATTACATAAAACCAAAGATTTTAAAAATCCTTTGGCATCATTTCTTGCAGACAGTTTCAGTTTCTTTTGTCCAGCTGCTGTGATATTTGAGATTTTTGCCGTTTGTGGTGTTAAACTGATTATTTTTGGGTTATTTCCTCTGTAGAAAACAGTTCAGATGTTCTGCAGAGGTGAGACGTACGTGATGGGGGGTCCGTGGATGGCGGTCATGGCGGGGGCGAAGGTCCGGTACAGAGAGTGGTTGAAGACCGGAGAGCGGATGTTGGCCATGACGGCGTCCAGCAGCGGCTGACACAAATACTGCTGCTTGGTGGCCACGGGAGGAGGAGGCGGGGTCGGCTGAAACATAACGCGGGGACGCCGCCATTTAGTGCAAATTATGACAAATCAATGTAGAAATGTAGACTTTGACTCCTTCAGATGGTAAATCTGAGTCGTCGTCTTACAGAGTCGACAAAAGGTTCCATGTTTTATTTTCTAAAGTATCTCAGAGTTCTGGCAGCTCGATTCAACAGACACGTTTAAAAACAAATAAAAACAGGAATCGGAGGTTCTCACCACGGCCATGTCGTTCTTCAGTTTCTCTAAAGCGATCTCACACTTCTGCAGCGTCTTCAGAGGACACCTGCGGGTCAGAGGACACGGACACGTTCGAGTTTAATCACGAGTCGACGAGGAGACGTGTGGGCGAGTCAGTGATCGAGTGTTACCTGGTGTTTGGATCCGTCAGGATGTTCAGCAGACTCTTCATCTTACTCAGGTCCTTCTTCCTGTCTGTTCCCACGGAAACAAACACAAAGGAAGAGTCACATTCATGTTTTCTCATTCAAATGATTCATCAATTATTAAGATATTTGCTGGTCTATTAATCTATTAAGAGTTTACTTGCCAGCAATGTTGAGAACAATGTTGAGAATGTTTTATGTCAATAATGTAAAATATGTCATTATGAGACTGCAGGATGTTAACTTCAGTTTGGATTATTAGCATAATTAGCATTAATATGTGGTGACTGCTCGGCCGATTTTGATCATATCAGAGCGTTTTTGGGGTTATTGACGACGCTGAATCCACTTCTGACTTTTTCAAAAATTCAAAATGGCCGTTTGAACAGGATGGAGCCATAATCCAGCTCCTGCAGGCCGATTCTGATGAAGTTCCAGTCAGTTTAGAAGCTTCAGAACAAAATGAATCAGATAACTTCACTGAAATAACTTCAACTCTGTTATAAAGTTTAAGATGTTTATGGACACAGTAAGATAGGTAAGATGGTAGGAAGATTTTGATGAACTTTCAGTTCATTTAAAAACATCAGAGGATGCTGAAAATAGTATTTCCAGGTTCAGAATATTATCAGCTGGTAAATAGATCAGATAGATAAATTGATAAATTGATGAAATGTTTCAGCTCGGACGACCTTCGTTCTTGTCGATCTTGTTGATCATCCTCCTCAGAGGCTCGATGTACTTGGACAGCTGTTTGAGTTTCTCCATGTACTGCTGATCCTCCAGAGACGTGGCTCCGGCCGGACTCATCACTGAACTGGGGTTACCTGCAGGACAGGACGGGGACACGTGGGGACAGGTGAGGACAACATTGACTTATCATTGTTAACTTTTCCAAAGTCAGATTCAAGCACTTTTCAAGTATTTCCAGCCTCTTACAGCTGTGGTCCATCAGATCCTCATACACACACATACTGTATATATTCAGAATAATGAGACCACGGTCTGGGTGAATACTCTTTTCTGATTGGCTGGCAGGTGTGCGTTAAAAGAGGATATCTGGGTTCTTAACATGTTTATCATGTTGTCAGCTGATACCTGATGACACACAGTTACTCTTTGGTTCGTTCTGTTTCCTGTCTCGTTACCGTGTGTTTTGGATCGTGTGTGTGTACCTGGAGTATTGAGTCCAGGTGAGGGGACTCCGTAGTTCTGGGGGGTTCGGGCGTTGTGGGGGCTCTGTGAGGGCTGAGGGGACGGGCTGGGCTGGAAACCCCCCGGAGACGGCGTGGGACCAGAGCTGCAGACAGGAAGCAGGAACGATTTTTAAAAACACCAGCAGCAGTCAGCGTTTTATTTTGAAAAGCCTGTGACGCCGCTGCCGTGTACCTGGCTGAGTTGGGCTGTGAGGTGGGGGGCTGAGGTGACGGCTGAGGAGGGGGGGGCATCGACTGGGGCGTCTGGACCTGCACCGGCGACGGTGATGACATCATGGAATGTGGCTGAACCTGCGGAGGAAAAGGAGGTGATTGGACAAGGAGAGAGGGTGAACGAGCCAATCACAGGAGGAGAAGCTGCAGCCAGAGGAGCAGTTCAAGAGGTTCTTAAATATTTTTAACATTGATCTCTGGGTTCTTTACCAGAAAGACCCCTGAGAACATCAAACAAAGGTTCCTAACAGAACCTGGAACTCTGAGTCATCATGTACCTTCTCTCTTTAATTCTCTTCTGTATGAACGACGAACTGCAACAACAGCGTCTCTTTAAAAACTAAACTTTCAGTCAGGTTTAGTTTTTTCTTTCTCATCTGTTTAAGGAATCACTTTTATTGTAATAATACCTTCTTATCTTGGATGTTTTTATCGAGTCCTACTTGTTTTTCTTTTGTAACACTTTCTTATCTTACAAGCCAGTTTATGTTCCGTCATGTACGATGTTTTTTGAGTTTATGCTTATTTAAATAAAGTTGACTTGACATTTTTAAACCTTGAAAACATCACATTAAAGGTGAGGTTCACTGTTCTGGAGAAAGACTGTTTATATCTGAACTTGATAACCAAACAAATCCTCCTTCACAAGTTTTATCGTCCCCTTCGCTCCACTTCTCCTCCTCCGTGTCCTCTGCAGAGGCGAACACGCGACCTGTCGCTGACTGCGCTGCTCGGTCTGAGATATTTTCTGTTTCTGGTTTATTAATCCAGGACTGTGGAGAAACATCTGATATTTTTCAGCGCACACAGAACAGCGAGCTCGAGGACAGCGAGGAGATGTTTGCTGACTTTGATCAAAAGTGTTTGGCTGAATGATTCTGAAAAATGATCATTTTTACATCATTATTCTAATTTTGATTGAAAAACACATTAAAATGATTATGGTGTGATTTCTGCAGGGATCTGTACCAAGTGTATCGGATTAGAAAAGCACACCCCACCTTTAAAATTCAAGTGTTTTCAAGGATTTCCAGCACCTGTAAGAACGCTGACAGACGCCCAAATAGTTCAGTTTAGTTCTGAAGCCTCCAGTTGGTGGCTGGATACATTTCAATCATTGTTACAAACGGCGTTTTGGATTCACCACGTGTTGCCGTAGCGACGTGTCAGACCCTGAGAAGGTGGAAGCAGCAGGACACGATGAGGTGGCAGGCAGTGACAGACAGAAGCACACTGTGGACGGGACGGGGAGGGGAGGGGGGGAGGTCAGAGGTCAGGGCCGGGGAGAAATACCTGCTGCTGTGTCATCGGCTGTCCTCCCGCCGCAGTGGCGGCGGCGGCAGCAGCAGCGGCGGCGGCGGCAGCAGCAGCGTTTGGAGGAGTGATGGAGGGGTTCAGGGGGGCTCGAGGCAGCCGGGCTGGAATCTGCATCCCAGGACGGACCAGCTTCAGAGGACACACAACAGAGACACACCAGGACAGGTGAGCAGAGAGGAGGCAGACGGACACGGCAGCGCGCACGCACACACACACACACACACACACACACACACACACAGAGTCTGACTATACCTGTGAGGACCCTGACAGCCTGTAACCGTCACCCCCACCCTGATCCACAATCACCTGATTCTAACATGAACCAGCAACAGTCAGACAAGTGGGTCAGAAATATATTTGCACAAAGTCAGTTTTTACTTGTAGCTCTTTTATTTATGTGCAATTATCAAATAACAACAAGACTAAAGTTAACAGTCTTGTTTAATCTACAGCTGCAACGTTTATAAAATGTCTGTGTCAGCATAAAACCTGCAAAATATTCAGGTTAATATGACAATACATGAAGGGAAAAAAGGAAATCTCCATATCTGAGTGTATGAAAACAGCATTTTTGCAAGAAATTTACTTTAATGATTAATCAATTATCAAAATACTGTAAAAGCTGAATTCTTTTTAAACCACCCGGTCAGTCCAGTGATTTGCCAGATTCACTGGGCAGACGTAGCATTTCACAGCCTTATAGTCGAGCTTGATTGCTGTGTCATGGCAACAGATTTTATTTTGAAGGGTCAAGTCTCATGTCAGTCCAATGTGCAACGCACTCGATATCAGAGCGACACACACAACAACTCAGGAACACAAGCTCTGATTGGTCAACAAACATGCAAGGCATCATGGGATGGAATTACTTGAGTAATCCTGCTCTACCAATCTCTGCATGTTTGTGCTATTTTATCCTGTTTTACATGGAAATAATTATTCATATTCTTAAATTCATACGTTTATTCTTGTTTTATATTTTTCATTGTATTTTTACTCTTTTTGACTGAATTTTCTGTCCTTGAGCTGCTGTAACGAGTGAATTTTATTATCTTATCTTACTGCCAGTGGGTGGCTAACAACATGCTAACATCTGTTTAACATGGAAAAAAAATGTATAAATAACTACAGAAAACTCTGTGTTTGATTTATTATTATGTGGTAAAGGTGCAGCACTAGCAATAGCTTTAGCTTAACGTCCTTTCTGCTCAGCTTACTTCAGGGCTAACCTCCGTCACTTTTCGTTGGGAAACAATAGATGCAACTTTTCTTGATGTTGAGAAGCTGCAGCGTTAAATAACTGACGCACTGTAACCTGAACTGTACATTTACTGCCACACTGACAAACTGACTGCTGAGTTAAAGTTTCTGTTCCGCTGTGAGCAGCACCATCAGTCTGCTGCTCGCTCGCTTCTTGCACATCAGTTAAGTTCAGTAAAACACTATTATTTGGGCAGTCGCAGTAAACCATCACAGCCCAGCAGCCAAAATGAGCTCACAAAGCAGAACAGTCCTCATTTTGATGGTTTAACAGTGAGTCCTCACAACGATAGCGAGACAAGCCTACACAGACACATATACAGATGTTTTCAGCTCGAATAAGGAGCACAGACACAGCTGCAGTTTCATCCTTAAGGTCTGGCTTGATAACGGTGCACTCCCTCTCAAGGGCTTAGGATGGGGTGGTTGCTATGACAACATATCACCTCTGCTGGCTGAGATGAGGGCATCTTAAAGGGATACTGTCGGATAGTACAGGAGTACAGGTGTAGGAAGGTAAGTAATGTACTTCTGTGGACAGGGTCAACAGCAAAATCCATCAGTTTAAGTGTACACTATATTTAGAATATTTTCACCTCTTTACCTTTTTGTCAGACAGAAGTTTCTGACAGAAAACCAGTTAAATAAGACAAATATCACTCTGCAAACAAACCAAACTCCATTCAAAAAATCAGTAATTTTAGCTCAAAGAACACAGGAGTTGTTGGTCTGCTGCTGCCTCCATCTGTTAGTTTGTGTTACTGTGAAACTTCAGCTCAGCTTCAGTCTGTTATTTTCTCGATCAATAGGTGTCGGCCTATAAAATGTGAAAAATGTTGATCAAAGTCCTCAAATGTCTTGTTTTGTCGACAACCCAAAGATATTCAGTTTACTGTCAGAGATTTAAGAAGCAGGAATCGTAAAGTTATGACTGTTTTTCTTACTCTGACTGATTAATTAATTCTCAAATTAGTTGGCGATTAATTCAATAATTGATAAATCATTGCAGCTCTAGAAAATTTAAGTACCTCATACAACTCCACATTAAAAACTATTCCTTTTCAGAACCTACAGGAAGAACTAAAACCTAAACGTTTCATTTCAACTTTTGATTATTTTTGTTCATTTTTAAGTTCAGACTTTTAAAATGATCACAGAAAATCTAAACTGAACAATTAATTTGCTGATTTATAACTCGCAGCCTAAAATATTAATCTCTTCTAGCTAAAAAAGTCACTTTTTAAATTTTTGAAAATTTCAGTTTCCATCTTTTTCTTTATCTTAAGAAAAGAAAACACTCCCTCTTGATTTAATTTTGTAAAACTCTAAATAAACACGACACAAACAAGATAAAGGTGTGCAGGTGAACAGGGTGGAGTGATGTCACAGGGTGAGATGTCTCCTTTTCTCTCACACATAAAGCACCTGAGCTGGAGGCGGCGGTCTCACCTGTCCAGTTACGCCTGCGACTGCGGTGGCTGCAGCAGCGGCGTTGAGCTGCGCCTGTGCTGCGGCTTGCTGCGCTGCTTGCTGCGCCTGCTGGACCTGCTGCTGCTGCTGCTGCTGCAAGGCTGCACGGGCCTGCTTTCACACAAACACACACACACACACACACACACACACACACACACACACACACACACACGGCAAAGCATGCAAGCAGAGGGTCGGGTAAGCAAAACTACTGGATCTCTAGGCTGTGATTTATCAGCTGGCAGCTGGTTCTTCACAAACTAAAAACATTGAATCACACAAACTGATGTGAACCTTGTAAACCAGTCAGTCCCAAACAAACACTGGCTCGTGGCCCACAGGTGGGTCACGGGAGATTTTATTTGGGTCACCAAATAAATAAAAGACTGTGGAAGAAATTCAGCAAATTAAAGATTTGTCAGTCCCTCCAGGACGCTGCGATCACAACAATTAACGGAAATTCAACCAATTCCAGTGAATTCTGCACGACTTTCAAACTTTGTCCAAAATCTGCAACTTTGCATTTATATATTTTTTGTATTTTGTCACAGGTTTGTCATTGTTTTTAACATTTATCAACACTCTGTGCACTGTTGTTTTATCATTTTGAGCTGTTTGCACTGAGTTTGAGCTCAAAAAGATTTAGCTTCTTTGTTAAATACCCCCCAGGTGCACATCTTCATCTACAAATAAAGCAGATCTTGTTAGAATATTTGTAATCCTCAGTCTGTTTGGTGATGTTACTCAGAACAGAGTGCGGTTTTGTTCTCCCTGGAAGAAGCTGCCTTTGATTTTAATGAATTATACAAAAAACTGCAACTTTATTTTGCATTTTATTACAAAAAAATGCAGAGAAACATTGCAACTTGCATCGCAATTTTTTAGAAAAAGCTACCATAAAATCAGGAATTTTAGGTCACAACAATCTCAAAACCAGCTCACGAAATCCTGGAGGGACTGAATACTACTGATGAGAATTTAAAAAGAAACAAAAGAAAAACAACAACACTGCCTACACAGTAAAAACAAAGAGGTTCAGAAAACTCTAAATTTAAAGGCAATGTACTGCAACAGATATTTGAGTTTTAGAGCCCCTAAAATTGTGCTTCAAAGATTATTAAGTAAATTCCCTGAAGTGAAAGTGAACGATTAAATGTTAAAATTTAAATATTTTCAATTAATAATCATTTTCAGGCACAAAAATGATGAAGAAGAATCAGGTTCACAGCTGACTGAGCCCACATTTTAAACTACTTTTTATTTGAGTTTCTAAAACAAATATTCAGATTTATCCAGAGAAGGAAAGTAACTTTTATGTCAAAACTTAAGTTGAGTTTGGCTCAAAACTCAAAAATTTGTTGCAGTTTGTCGCCTTGAAATTTTAACCTGTCTCAACTATTTTTTTTTATAGTGTAAATGCACTTATCTGAACATCCTGACATAAAAAAGCACCTCAGGCTGATACAGAGCAAACATTGTATTTTTTATTTATTAAAGTAAAGAAGCATGTAGGTAACAAACCTCTGATTATATTTCTAATTATTATGATTCTTACAAATAAAAAACGTTTTCTCTGTAACCACCATCAAAATAACGTTTTTCACTGATTCACTGCAGGACGAATAAAACATCTGTAAACATCCACAGAATAATGAGTGAGTATTTTATTCAGTTCTCAGGGTCGTCAGGACCTGCTGCTGTGTCTTGAAAACATTTTGAACCGATCCTTCGACAGAACAAACCAGATTCTTACAGGGTGTATCTGTGCAGGTAAGACTCACCTGGATGGCCTGGATCTTGAGCTGGTGCTGCTGCTGCTGCTGACTGAGCGAGTTGATGGGAACGTGCTGAGCCGACGCGATCTGTCCAGCCAGAGACTGAGGCACCATGCCGGGCTGCTGCTGCTGCGGCTGCTGCTGCGAGTGTGGAGGCATCTGACCCGGCTGAGGCTGAGTCTGGGCCTGAACCTGCTGCTGCTGCTGAACCATGTGCTGGATGGACTGAGCCTGGGCCTGAGCTTGAGCCTGGGCCTGGGCTTGAGCTTGAGCTTGAGCTTGAGCTTGAGCCTGAGCCTGAGCCTGAGCTTGAGCCTGAGCCTGGGCCTGAGCTTGAGCTTGAGCTTGAGCCTGGGCCTGAACCTGAGCATGCTGCTGCTGCTGGAACTGCAGCTGCACCATCTGCTGCTGCTGCTGGATCCTCGTCTGGTGCATCTGCAAACAGGATCAGAGGTGAGAGGATTCGATTTCTTCATCATCAGCCAAAGAAAACAACAAAAAAGTAAAGTGTGTTAACAGCTGACACAAAGCAAACATCAGCCCCACTGCGGTTTAACTCGAGCAAAGCTTTTGATTTACAGTTCAGTCTCAGATTTCACCAGACTGACCAGGAACAGATACGCTGCTGCTGCTGCTGCTGCTGCCTCTCTGTGTCTGAGCTGGAACAACACAGGCAGCAGGGTACCGCTCACATCTGAACCAGTACTGGTGTCTGGAATTCTGTACCAGAACCCAACGGTACCTTTTTCACCACTTTTGTCTCGTTCGAATAACAAGAATTGAATTCAAATTGTTTTTAAAAAAAAGACAATCCAAATTTCCCAAACTTTAAAAAACTACAGAGCACTTTTGTGAAGTTGACTGATGTGTTCCAGCACTAAGCATCATGGGTAAAGTAACAGAAAGCAGCTGAGCAGACGGAGGCGGAGGCGCAGAGCTAAGCTGCTAACTAGCTTGTGAAATACTTTCTGATTGTCGATTAATCTGTCAATTATTGTCTCGATTAATCAATTAATTAATGCTGTCACAATCTCGTCAGTTAAACACACGTTTGACCTTTTGTTCAAATCTTTTGATTGATTTTTTGACCAATCATTGCAGCTCTAATTGCTATGTTAGCCAGATAGCTAACAGCTCTAGTTTGTCAGTAACGTATCAGATGGAAAAGTAAGCTTTACTTTAAGTTGCCGCATTATGAATACAAACTCAACACTTCCTGTTCCTGTTTCAAATTAAAAGCCTTCTGGCATTTCAGTGGACAGAAATCCATCATTTCTTAATCCATCATTTCTTAACAAGTATTTTATTATGAAACGTTTACAGGAATAAGTCTCACTAACGTCACACTCGTGAACAGCTGAGTCCCGGGCGACACCTCCTGGTTTAAGTCAGTATTACTGGTCCAGTATTTGGTTTAATATCAATCCAGTTTGAAAATGTTTAAATAATACTCTCCATGTTAAATTGTGACGGTGTTGGACTTGGTGTTAGCATACCTGGTTCTGCTGCTGCTGGTTCTGGGCCTGCTGCTGGTTCTGGTGCTGCTGAAGCTGCTGGTTCTGGTGGTGCTGTTGCTGCAGCTGCTGCGCCCTCAGCTGCTGCTGCTGCTGCTGCACCTGAAACTGCTGCTGGATGGCGGCGTTCTGCTGCTGCTGCTGCTGGGCCTGCTGGAACTGCTGGAACTGGATGGACTGCTGCTGCTGCTGTTGCTGCTGCTGCGCCTGCACCATCTGTTGTATCGGCATCTGGCCCGGACCACCTACTGCAGAGCGAGTGAGAAGAAGGTGAAGGACAGACCCGGTCTACAGCTCAGAACCAGTCTGAGGAGCGCTCTGGAGTCTCTAACACACACACACACAACGTGCCAAAGCGGAGACTGAAAGTAAGACCGGCTCTGATGCCAAAATATGCAGTTTAGACGCAGCCAGCATCCACCGAACGCTCTGAAGATGTGCATTTACAGCAAACACACACCACATGGAGGAAACACTCACTGGCTTGTGGGTTTCCAGCCACCCCTGCCATGGCATGCTGGCCTATCTGCATCGGCCCCATGGCCCCCATGCCACCCACTGGAGCACCGGTGGGGCGAGGCCCCATGCCAATGGCGCCCGGGCCCCCTCCAACCCCTGTCAGGTTAGTCAGGGCATTCATGGGATCTAGCAGAAGGGTAGACAACAGACAATATTACACAGCTCCAACATGCACAGCAGAAATCATGAACACCATGAGTCTGGTAGTGACAGCAGAGGACAGAACACAGCAAAGAAAAACCAAATGAAACGGAAACCAACCAGAGACAAAACCCACGTCCACTTACCGGGACCGCCAAGAGTCTTCTTGTCTGTAGAGGAGAGACAGATAAATTGGTAATCAGGGATGTAATGTACAGTTAGAGTCAATATCATGTTGTTATATTGTTGTTGCTGGTCCTTTTTTCACTGTGGAGCGACGAGCTGCCCGCTGGACTTTGATTATAACGAGAGTGAAC
>JAJHUR010138155.1:0-66006 GCA_027495735.1 Lutjanus campechanus
ACCAGCATGCACATGAACCTGTAATGTGTACCTTGGCCAGGGCCAGCTTGGTTGGTCGTTCCATCAGCGTGTCGCCCGGCGTAGATGTTGTCTGAGGAGAAGGAGCCCTTCAAAGAACAGGGTTGCTGGGTGTGGACCTGCTCCGGGGCGGCGTTGGGCTGATTGCTGGAGCTGGAGCTGCCACTGGAGTGGGCAGAGCCATCTGACAGAATTGAACTCTTCGCAGGGGAGCCGGATGAACTGGCAGCACTTTCACCTTGGTGCAAAAACAAAAAGAAAAAAAGTGTGAGTCAGAGTGAATCACTCTGTGAATCACACACTCCTACAGTTTTCTGGACCTGACGCCATTCCTGTGTTTTCCACTTGTGTTCTTCAGACTGAAAAAGCTCTCCCATATGCACACAAATCATCTCTATAAACCACTTATCACCACAGCATCTCTTCCCACACACCTTTCCTCTCTGTGGAGGTGTTGAGATTGTTTTTGAGCTGCTGCACCATCGGATTGAGCAGTTTTCCAGCCTTCAGCTTGTGTTTGCTGGCCCTGCGCCTGCGGCCACTTGGGGGTGCAGCGTGAAGCAGGCCAACATTGGGGGGCAGTGTTTTGCCCAGCTCCTTGTACAGATGCTCAATCTCATTCCTCTGGAACGCCTGCAGCTCAGAGATCTCTTTCATGTGTCTAGTGAGAAGGTACAGTACAGGGAGAGAACAGACAGCAATTTACTTACATTATTTCTGAGAAGCTGCGAGTCGATATCATCATCTTTTTTCAAGCATTCCCTCAGTAATTTACTCTCCACAAAGTCCACTAAAGCCTCTGTCATTAGGGCCTGCAGTCATGATAACCTGCGTCAAGGGACATCCTCTCCTGATATGTGTCTTAAATGGACTGAGTCATTCAAAAACCTCGGTGTCTTTTAGAAACAAGCTGCGTCGACTCGACTGACAGTCCAAAACTCTAAACTTAGTGGAATCTGATCATTTAATGGGCTTTAAATATGGAGATATGGAGAGAAGGTAACAAAAAAGAAAAATACATGCACAGACATTGAAGCTTTTGATGAGCTCTGTGCATAGGAAAAGAACATATTGCGAAAATATAAAAATATGTTATTTGTGCCTTTCGTTTACTGTTATTAAGATCACAATAATGTTGAACATGTCCATCTGGCAGCCAAAAACTGCCATCAAAGCACTGAGTGACTGTATTCGGGTGCATCGTGTTAATTAATGTCAAGTAATTCTCATAGCATTTTTCAGTTGCCAAGAAGAATGCTAGAATTTTAACATGGAATGTCTGCTTGTTGACCAAACATTTCCCTTTTTCATGCCACTACAAACAATTTCCTTTTGGATTTTTATGCTATTATGACGGGAAAATAGCTGGTTCAGTAATTTCAAGTGTTTACTGAAATATACAACATAACAGATTTGTTCAGTTCTGGAGATTGTGAAAAGTGAACACTGAGAAGTTCATGCGTTAGGACATGCAATGATACAATACATTACTTCCCCACCACCCCCACTGTAGCTTACCATTTTTTATAGAAATAAAACCTGCACTCTGACGTATCTGGCATCAAAACGTTAATCACTGAATAAAGTTTCTTGCCTTTAGTCCATGTGCTCCAGTACACTTTGTAATATTTTCCAACTCACCCCTCATTTCAAGAAATAAAACTCATTTAGTTATTTTTTTTGTGTCCATCAAATAAAAATAAACTAAAACAAACTTCTAATTTGTAAAATACGTGTGTATTTTCCACAGCTACTTGTTTGATTATCAGGGTAGAGACAGTAGACTTTCAGAGTCTTATACATGCTGAACAGTGTCAGAAATGGGTTGTGATCATGAAAAGGAAAAAAAGTTGTAAAAATGAAATAATTGTAACCTCAGGAGGAAACCAGAAGATGGTAATGAAAAACGGGAAGATTGGAAGCTGTTGGCAACTATGGTAGAACATTTCCTCACTGTGGCATCCCTAACGATAAGCACTCCTCAATTAATTGATAAAGCCCACTTATTTGTAATAACTTTGTAATGTGATTCCTAAAAGATAATCAATAGTACTGGGGGAGAATGGGCTGCCTTTCACAAAGGAGTCATGACTGATAACTGGATTAATGTGTGGCATATTCAAGAAATTAAAACAATTTTGCAATTAGTGCAGTGAGACCATGGGGACTGAAAAATCAGCCCTCGGTACTGCAGGAAGGACGAAAAACCACATCTTCTCTTTTCTAAATATGGGCAGTAAAAACCAAGTAATGTTCAGATTCATAAGTGGTTAATGTTTCATGAGAACACTGCTGACAGACAATGCGACACATCTGTGCAGCTGTGGGTGTGTGCATGTGCGTGTACGTTACTTTTCTCTCAGCTTCTGTAGCTCTTTCCTCATATCTGCATCCTCAAACTCGGAGTCATTGTCACTGCTGATATAGGATGAATGGGCGTGTCCTGCAGCAGGAGAGGGAGCATGACCGTTCATTGCCACGGGCTGTCGGCTCGGTGAATCAGAGCTCTGCTCACTTTTGCTCCGACCGGAGCGCCGCAGGAAGGCCACTGCCCTCTTCATGAGGTCGCTTCCACTGTGCTCAGACAGGGCGTGAGCTGGTGGGGCGGGGTGGGCTGGAGGAAGGGCCACGCTGCTGCTGTCCTCATCTGCTGAGTCAGAGTAGAGGTGAGCGGACTGGTGGTAGTGCTGATGGGTCGGAGTGTCGATGGTCTGGGCCCGGGGGATGTGGCGTGGGGTGAGATCGGGGCTGGAAGTGGAGGTGGCCTGGTAGAAGTTTGGTGGTGCAGAGTAACGATTACTACTGTGGGGTTTGGATGTTCCTGCTTTCTCATTATCAGCTGCAGCTGTCACAGACGACCTGCCCGCAGCCACACAGCTCTTCTCTTTGCTCCCTTTGCCCTGGCTCAGGCTGTGTGACCCTCCAGAACCACTAGAGGGTGCTGCAGAGCTGCAGGTGCTGTAGCTCGACTTGCCTTTCTCTAAACGACAGATGACATCCGGTGGAGTGGGGACGATCTGGAAAGAGGAGACGCCAGTGTTCATAACAAAATTAGGGTTTGTAAACGTCAACTAATCCAATGTTTTCGCAACAAACTGTAATCAGGACAAACAAACAATGGAAGTCATGACTTGTAATATAATTTAATTCAATTTGGTCATATTGAATAGATTTGCTCATTTTAAAAGCAAATTCTTACTTGAAAACGGCTTTTGGAGCTGGTGGTCGCATCTCGTCTGTTCAAAACCCTGTTGGCTGAAACAGCAGGAAGGTTTTTCAAAACAAATTATTCTCAGAGCACCATGCATTCATTATGTGCTGTGGACATTACATAAATAATATTACCTACCTGCCACTGCAGAGTCACTTAGTGCACCCACACTATCTGTGCGCTCAGGAATCTGAGGCTGAAAGAGAAAAAGAGAGGGGTGTGTGTGGGAGGATGCACTCATTTTGAATAGTGGCAAGTGGTAAATCGCTAGATGCGCTGGATGAGTGTGGTGAGGATAGCCATTATCCTCTCCTGACCTCAGTTTTGTCTGAGTGAGTCAGACCCTAATTTGTTTTTAGTAGCATGCATGCACACAAAGAAACACACACACAGAATGAAGCTGGCAGAGGAAGAGATCATGATGAATTATCGTGCTGACAGCAGTAATTTTGTTAGCCTCCCCTCTTTCTAAACACAGTATTGGTCCTGCTCTTTAAAGCCAATAGTCAAATCAATAACAGTGCAGGGAAATGACTCAATGATGCTGTCATTAACTCAGCTCCTAACTAACTCAAAGTTCAGATTCCCCTCCTTCCCTGCCCTTACAATACAGACAGCAGACCTCCAGTAGAGGATTCTACACAGCGCTGTGCCCTAAATTGCTTTTTTTTTTTTACAAGTGTTCTTTCTGGGATCTACACGAGACCATTTTCGATGCTGTTACTTTATTCTTTTGACTTGACTTTATATTTTTAGTCTATTTGGTGACAAGTTCTGAGACCAGGTTTTTTGCACTCATGGCTATGTTATTGTCAGGATATTGTTTTATTTATTTATTTATTTATTCTATGTCTATAAGGTATCAAGTGCAATATAACTGCTGGTAAGCTATGCTGAGCTGTCTTTTAACTGTTGCTTGCTTTTTTCTTCAGATGTGCACGGGAAGCCGCAAGTAGGCGGGGGTGGAGAGAGAGAAAAAATACTGGGAGAACTGCAGATTCTTCATTTATCTGTTAATATTGAAAGCGTGACACCCCCAGAGAGCCAATATTATTGGCCTCATATTAGCTGGCATGCTGTATCAGTCTATATCAATATCAGCATATATGGTTTGTGTCACAGAATATAATGCAGATCGTTTATATTTTATAGCATTTTTTGTACATTTGATTCTTTTTCTGAATTCAAGTTGTTCTATTTGAGTTTTGTTTAATTAGTTAATTATAGTTATTTATTATTATAAAAATTACCAGTAAAAGTTCACTGTTTCATTGCCCTAGTGGCATTTTAAATTTGATACATAAATAAGAAAGAATATCAGCTGACATATCAGATTTTTTCCCCTAATATCAATATCAGCACTGGCCCTAAAAATCCAGTACTAGTCTCTAATAAGAAGATGAACTGGGCAGACACTAAATTTTCTCTCAGGGGAAGCTAAACTGGCTGTATACGTCAGCAGGGCAGGTCAGGAGACCACATCAGTTTGGCTCTGTAATATCAGGACCAGACTGTTGCTGAAGTTTAAGTTTTACAAAATGTTGCGGGACTTGGAAACTTTTAAACAACAGTGGTGATTTGGGGCCATCATTTGTAGTGTTAATGAAGATGAACTGCAGTTTGCATGTTTTACTGTTTGAGTTTCATTTAAGTACAAAGAAGAGGGAGAATATGCACTGTTTTAGCTTTTTACTGATGTGTCTGGAAATATGCAAAAATGTAAATAAACGGTTTCCCCCTCAAAACAAAAATTCTCTCTCTCACACACAGAGAGTCAGTGTATTTTACCAGTGGCTCCCCTTTCTTCTTCGTGTGTGCTCCCTCGGTACTCTGGCCATCTGACACTGGAGGTGAGCTCACTCCCTCCGTGCCGGAGGCCTGTGGGTCAGATGCAGTGCTGGAGGACTGGGAGGGGGCATGCTCCTGGTACAACAAATTTCTCAGCTTCTCATCCAAAGTCTTGATTGTGCGGTCGACAAACTCCACCCTCCGTGGTCCCTCGCTGTCAGACTCTCCCGGCCCTCCACTCGCTGGCTGCTGGTGGCTCGACGACTGGGAGCCCTGGGAGGCCTGATGTGCTGGACTCTGAGGCTGGGAGGTGACTGTCCCAGGTTGCATGGGTGTGGCGTATGGCTGCTGAAGGACCACAGACTGATGGGAGGCCAGCTGAGGGGGCAGTTCTCCAGTTGGGCTGGACTTCTGATTAGGCTGATTGGTTTGAGACGAGGCCACACCACCAGCTCCTCCTTTATCAATAGCATTCACATCCTGGGAGGCAGGTGGCACAATAGCGCAGCATGGCATGTCCGTTACCATAGAGACAGCAGAGATACAAGGCTCCTCCACAGGAACGGGTTTGTGATGCGTTGCTCCAGCAGCAGCAGGGAGGGCGTGTTTAGTTACACAGGGCTGAGGCTGCTGGATACGAGCTTTGTCAACGTTCTGGTCTTGAGGTTGCACTGAGGTCTGAGCTGCAGGGGGCAGAGAGGAGGAGGAGGACGGAGTTTGGGAGGATAAAGATGCGATCGATGTAGTCGCTGCAGTCGTGTTGGTGCTGGGCCTCGCTGATGACGAGGCAGCCTTTTCAGATTCTGGAGAAATAAAAAGGTTGATTAGGAGGAGAACAGATTGGGAGCATGTTCTCAGTTCAGCCAAGGCCACGAAGAACAGGAGCTGGGTCCTGTGGGTGCCAGAGAGTTACATCACGGCTTGTCTTGCCCCATCAGGCTCTGTCAGCTGGAGTATAAATCCTGCCCTTCACTGCTGCCTGGAACCACTGCAGAAGCACTCTTACATAACTGACCCCAACTCTGATGCATGAGCAGCGTCTTCACTATCCTCAGCAGCAAGTATGATAAAAATGATTCAGTTTATTCTATAGAAAAATAGACAGGGCTCCTACACATTTTCCATTTCATATTTAGATTCTTTTCCAGACTTTTACAGACTATTTTTGACATTTGAGTGCAGACAGCTTCAAGTTTATTACGTAAATAAAAGAATTTAAAATTCAGTCGTTAATTCCACTACCAAATCACAAAGAAGTAAACTACCTATACTTGTATTATTGTCCCTCAACAATCAGAGCTACAGCAATTAATTGATTATTAAATTAGTCTCCAACTATTTTGATTAATAATTGATAAAGCGGTTTTAGAAAAAAAAAATTCTGATGATTCCAGCTTCTGAAATGTGAATATTTTCTGGTTTATTTAGTCCTTAATTACAGTAAACTGAATATCTTTGGTTTGATATGGTTTCCTTACACGAAAAATTTTATTCTAATATCTTTACTATATCTTATATCTTTATTCTCACTGCATAGCTATTTAGACAAGCTCATTATTTGGATACTAATTATGCTATGGACATATGAAATTCAAAGATATATCTGCATTTCTTTCAAACTAATTTGGCTGTGGATGTCTGGATTTGGTTCAGATGTCAATTCAGACACACGCCACACTTCTTGCTTTCAGTAACACCAAGCTCGCTCTGTCCTGCGCTCTCTCACATAGTGATACACATTCTGCCTGCTCTAAACGCCTTGAAAAACACTTCTTATACAATCAATTTATTTTTAGAATTTCTGAATTTTACATTTGAAAATGTGGAGACAGTCTGGAAACAAAAATATTTTTCCATACTGCCTTTTCTTTTTTCCATACTTATCCAGACCTGGAAATGACTAAAAATCAATTCCATACTACATGAACCCTGAATATACTCCTGGCAGAGAGGGAAAATCTTCATATTAAGGAATTTTGCTTAGTAAGTGGTAAATCTGAAGACATGAAGGAAGTACTAATGATACACTTCTGAGTGTGTAGCATACCCTGGGCTGTAGATGTGTGAGATGTAGTCTTCTCTTTGTCTAACACAGGCGTCTCAGCCACAGGGCAGATGATGAACCAGCGCTTGCCAGTGTGGAGGACTGTCAAAGACAAGGAGACAGAAAAATTCATAAATCCACATCTACTTAAAATCCATTCAGCAGAAGGGCTAAAGGTAATGACTGAACAACTTTTTATCCATAGTCAGTGTGTCAGCTACAGTAGATGGCGGTCAGCACACCCCCAGTTTAAAGAGGCAAAGAGGGGCACCAGCATGAGCATGGAGGCGAAGCAATGTTCCACTTTGGATGGCACAAGCAACAAAAGGTATTTTAGTCTATAAAAACAACAACAACAACAACAACAACAAAAAACTGTTTAATCTAAATCAGTAACTTTACCTGCAGAACATGGAAGTTGTTGATTTGCTTCTGCCTCAATCTGTTAGTTTATTTGTGGTAGACTGTCTGATGGCATGGTGAAGCAGTGAAAATATTCTATATATAGTGTACACTTACATTAATATTGATTATTTTCAGTGGACCTTTTTCTAAATGACTAATATACCCTTTGTTGCGGACCCCGTCCACAGCAGTACGTTGTTCAGCTTCTGTGCTGGTGCCCCTCTCTGCTTTTCCAAACTGATAATTGGCTGGCATCGACTGTAAGTAATACACTGACTGTGGATAAGTACCTCATACGACCCCTCTTCAAATAATCCAAATTATACCTTTAAATCATATTCATTCCAATGTCACACCACAACAGACTTCTTAAGAATGTAAATGAGTTTAACTAGAGTTGAAAAGTATGAGTGGATTTTGTTTGACTGAATAAGAAGTTCCAGGTGGCTCAAAGACTTACCATTTTGCTGGTACACCAGCTGTGGGGTGCTCGGTGTGGAAGCTTTCAACCCCTAAAGAAAAGGAAGGATTACTTCACAGATGTGATGCGTGTGCATCTACTTAATAGACATTTACAAAAGGTTCCTCCAAAGAGCTGAACCTCAGAAATAAATTCAGTTAGATCAAAATGTCACGTCAGCAAGAATGGTATTTTTGGCAGCTCCTGTTGGCAGCGCTGCATGCAAAGTCATCTCGAGAGTGCTGTCAGGATGATGTATCCGCGGCAGAGCCACTCAGAGACACAGCGCGCCATTGCAACTATTAACTGTCAACAGTTCCTTTCTCACCTCTGCACCCAAAATGCCAGCTCCGTCACTCTGATTGGGACTGCCTCCCTGGTCAGAGTTCCTCTCACCCTCAGTGTCCTCACTCAGCATGTCCTCAGCCTTGTCCACAATGTCCTTCAGCTGCTCAATGAATACTTCTTTTTCTAAAGGCAGAATGAAATCGTTCTCCACCTGAGGGGCACCATGACAGAAAAAGGCAACAGAACATTACAGGAATTAGCTTAAAAAATAAAACCGTCCCAGGAACAACAGATGCACAAGCATGTTTAGTAGAGGAAAACATTGTAAAGTGTGAACAAAAATATTCAAATTCCAAACATATTCTTATATTATCTCTGCCCAGATAAACAACCTTTTTTTTTTTTAGTTTATTTGTAAGGGACAAGTACAGAAAAACATGGACATTTGTATAAGCAGTGTCCGATGTTCTGTACATGTGTTAATAGCTGAAGCTAATTTCCAACTCCAGCCCCTTGATGGGCACTGATAGGCCAGGCAGTTGCTTGCTGCAGTGTAAAATTTTAAAATCAGTCCAAGTAGTAATCAATAGGAACAACAACCATCCACAACAACACAAAAACAAACATATATACAGACAAGTAAAACAAACTAAACACAAAACAATAGCTGGTTAGTGTCATGATTCCAGTTCAGACCAAGTTTAAACCAGGATTTGACTTTTGTAGTAAATGTTTTAAAATCATGAATCTGCTTTAAGCTGGCAGGTATTGAATTCCAGAGCTATCTCTATTCAATTTAAGGCTTAAGAAAATCCAAGGACGACTATTGCATCATTAAAGCTCAGTAGGTATTTATATTTCTAAGCATTTCACATCATGAAAAGTAATTAAATACTGTATATTGCTTTAGAAAGCTTCACAAGTAGATATCTGCCTTAGACCACCTATTTTATACACAGTAAGTTCGTGTAGCAGTTCTGCCATAAATATTCATCCATCTTTCTGAAAATATGAGCACAATATGAATTGGTTGGGATTTCAGCAGAGAGAAGGTGCCAGAGAGAGACAGACAGATTTTTTGCTGCATTGCAGCTGAGAACAGCAACACAGGGAGTTTCAGAGTTCTGAGCCGTCACAAAGCATCGCAGGCAATGCACAGCTTACAGCACGCTACAAAAACCGTTTCCATCAAGTGTCAGTGACTCACTCCTACAACATACCATATATGTAGCGATCTCCTCTGGTGCATCTCCATCCAGATCAAACTTGAAAGTGACCATTTTGTGGTTGTGAGTTTCCAACTGACACTCTACCATCTTATCACCAGTGTTACACACCTGCAACAAGAGTGGACACAAAAAATAAATTGTCTACTGTTGCATTATGTTTCAACTGTTCCTTGTAGGAGTAAACTTGGTTACTCACATTAAGCATGTTGAGCTTTGGCCTGCTGATCTTCTCTTGCCGAGAACGAGTGCGCGTAGACCTGCGGTGGTGTTTGCGGACTTTCCCTTCGCCTTTACCTCCATGCGTCCCCTCGTAACCATCACTCATCTCCTTCCCTGACGTGGCATCAGAGTTGACACTGTTTTGGTGAGGAAAGGCAAGTATTAGTGGAAGTATTGCTTTATTCAAGAATACGTGAACACTGAACACACAGTTCTACATTTACTTCATGTGGCTATTGTGGTTTCAAAATTAATATATATCTGCTGTTGAAACTTGAAGGGAAAATTGGCACTTTTCACGTGGATGTACAGTGAACGTTTATGGTAAATGTAGTCATTTGTTCCTCCTGCATCCAGTGATGCCACATGATGTAGTTGGTGTTAAGAAAGAACTACAGGTTATCTAAGTTTGGATATCTTGTCTCCACCCCTGGGTAGCCAAGGGGTGCACTTAATGAGTATTTTTGTCTCCTAATGCTTACTCTTAGCCAGCAAAGTAATAGCTATAGCCTAAGGTGGTGATACACGGCAATATGGGCATGGGCACCCCAAGCTTGCGTGCAATGTATCCCATTACATTTAGGCACTCCAGACGTGGCTCCACGAGCAGAAAAACTCAGCTTTCTTGGTCAACAAAGCACGCACTGAGGGATTTGTTGTTTCAACTGACAATCAGCACTGACTGAACGTTAATGTGACCTGGCCGCCAGTCTGCTACCCCGTAACTACAGCTATATACAGTACTTCTGAATGTGTTATTTTATGAATTTTGGGTTTGAACACAATCCAAATGTTGATGTGCATTTACTTGCTTTGCTGCTGGTTGTGTTGTTATCTTGATTACTGCAATAAATAAATAAATATATAAATGAATAAAACTTTAAAAAAAGCACCTGCAGTTGAACATGCGCGCATGTTCAAAACTCCAGTGCCCAAATAAAGATGGTGGAACGACAAAGGGAGAAACCGCATTTAAGGCGTATAATAATAATTAAAAAAAGAATTATCTCAGTGAAATTTGAGACACAAGAATTGAGTGTCACACAATCTTTGAGGTGCAATAGACAGAAATCTTGTACTGGAAATGGAAAGAGGATAATGTTCTTTACCTCCTCCCCTGGATATGGAGCTCAGTAAAAAGGTTTTGTATTTATTGCTGCTTTGGAATGCCTGCAGGATTTGGCAAAAGTCTGATGTATCAGCCATGGGTGACGCTAAACTCTGCATAATCTTAAACGGGATGTAGATTTATGAAGGATTAGTTATCTGCAACTCCATTATGAAGGAACAACTGAACTTGAACCTGAAATTAAAAAGGAGCTTTAGCTGTTGGTCACAATAATAGGAAAAGATCAACAGAGTCATCAGAGTGTACCGTGGTTTTACAGACATGTTTGTGACTAGCTGGAGGGCCGTGCTTTGGTCAACACGCTGCCAGAGAAAGTTAGCAGAGACGGTTGTCCACTAGGTCCACATTACACAACAAATCATACAGTACAACAAACAGGAGCCTTTGTACTTCAGGAGGAACAGCTAGTTAGGAGTTGTTGCATCCAGGGTCCCTCCGGGGTCTGTCAAGTTAAGTGTAAGACTTTTTAAGACCTTTTGAAACTCCACTTACGATGAAATTGAATGGCAACTCTATGGCCATACCAGCAAAAATATGACAGATATAATAGAAGTGGC
Source organism: Lutjanus campechanus (assembly GCA_027495735.1). Classification (NCBI taxonomy): domain Eukaryota; kingdom Metazoa; phylum Chordata; class Actinopteri; order Lutjaniformes; family Lutjanidae; genus Lutjanus; species Lutjanus campechanus. The sequence continues at coordinate 11,349 of JAJHUR010138155.1, forward strand.
ATTTTGAGCTCCAGAAAAATATCATTAGCCAAGTAATTGAATTTGGTAAAACATTTTCTTATAATACTCACATTCATATTGCCTGAATAGACTTGACCCACTTGTACTTTGGCTTCTGCTGCCATATAAGAAACAGCACTAAAAGATTCTTTCTCATCACTAAATAATTGCCTTTTAAATCTTAACATAGTTAATTATTTAAAAGAATAAATTCAGAGCAGGATTAGAATTGCATATTTCCAATATAACCAGGCCTAAATGTTGTCTTTTTTGCAGCAACATTAATGTTTGCAACAGCAAACTCACTATATAAACTCAATTCTATAATCTCACTGGAAACAGATTTGCTCGTAAGATAAATCATATATTCCTGACAGCATAATACTGATTGAAGTTTAGAAAGAATGCAGAACACAGACATCAGTCAGTCTCGGTCTTTAATGCTGTCCTCCTCCTTCCGCTGCTGATGTGATTCACTACCCGCAGGTACTGCTGGTAGAGGGAGGAGGTGCTCCTTTGTCTCAGCCACAAGTAAGTTTGGGAATTTGTTAAATTTAAAGATATGTGGCAAACTGAGCTACACAGTGCAACATACAGATAGCTTTGATTTTAGCTTGTTTGTAACAATTTACTATTAGCCGAGCTAGCAAGCTGTGCATGTGTCAAACACAGTGGATAGATGAGAGACTGTGGACAGAGCAGATTAACTACAAGTTTGCTCTTGTTGAACTGGTGTATTGGCTTTTTACTCGTTAAGTTTTATTGCACTTAGGCAAGTTGACAACAACTGTGCATGTCTCTAACTTTGAGTTATGTTCACTTGGTCTGCTTCACTCTCTCCACTGGTGGCCTCTCTGCTCTGCTGTTCACTGACTTTACTCTGTGTGTGTTTGTGTCTGTGGCCCAATCCCAATGTCCACCCTAACAGACTTTGAGGCACATTCCTGGTAAGTCTGTGAGGGCTTAGGGCTGTCCCACTGTCAAATCACTAAGTCCAAGATGGTTCTTTCATGGACTTCATGAGCCTTTTATGCACACTTTCCTTAAGTCCACATTTCTGTAGTCTTGGCCTGAGGAAATTACACACAGGTCACATCATTGTGACGTTAAACACAAGGCTGCCAGGAGAAACCCAGAAGCATTTTTTTTTTAAATTTATTTTTACATTTGAAAACTGGTCACCATTCATTTAAAGTGTTTGGGTGATTCTGCAATGCTGTTTTCCTGTTAAAGTGTTTTGTGGACTTAAAAAACTAAACTGGACCTTCAATCAGCTTGAGAGTGAGTACATAATGACTGAATTTTCATTTTTGGGTGAACTGTCTCTTTAAACAACAACTGGAAAACTTTCCCCTGAAAGCTCTGACTGAGTATATTGTTATTTGTGTACATGTGTATGGCTCTTTTATTATTTTTATATAATTGTCTTGTAATATTTTAATTTTATCTTCGTCATACTGTATGTATTCGTATAATTTTGATACGTTGCACAGTGTCCCCTTCCTCTTTATATCATTCTGGGTCCATGAAGCCTCTAGCACTCAAGCACTGCAGGTGACATCACCGAGCTAAAGTCCATACGAGTTCAGGGCTTAAGGCTTTGGGGGGGACATTGGGATTGAGTCAGTGTGTGTATGTAGAGCAGCTCAGCCCTGATACAGAGAACGGGGAGAGGCTGCAGCATGATAATAAATTACGCCAAAATGTTCTACACATTTGACAGTTATGACATTGCTGCATTTCTATAATCCTATGAAAGGACAAGAAAAAGTAAAGGCCTTATTTTGAGATCCATCATTTTTGAGGACTGGTGAATACTCTTAATATTTTCTAAAGGCAAAGTAACATCTCCGCTACAGGGAGTTTAAAAACAAGACATCTGACAGAGTCATTGCTTTCAATAATGTTTTGCTTTACTTTTTATTTGGGGATGAAAGAGAAAGTCTACCAATACAAGGTTCCTTTCAACAAGGCAGTATTAGTGACACTTCTAATCATTGGAGTCTGAAGTAAGACAGATGGAAAAGACCAAGTGCATTATGTCAACACTCATGTCACTGCTTATCAGGCAGAATGTTGCTCTAGAGATTAATGTCAATTTCACAGCACCTGGAGCTAGCTGAGATTACTCTGCAATTCTAAGAAACGCATACTGGCCCAATCATTGATTTGTCCCCTGCAAAGATGACAAAAGGGAAATAAGCTAGTACCTGTCATAGCTCTGTCCTCCAGTGGGTTTATCTGCAGCTTGATCCTACAGACAGAACACAGAATTCATCACAGAGACTGAATACAATATAGTGACATGTGTCAAGTCCTTCATATAGTGACTTGAGAAAAAGCATGATATACTACACGCAAGTGCACTGGTATCTTTGCAAAGCAAGGTGGGCAGGGGAACAAACAAACAGTGAGAACTAAAAAAGTGTGGAAGTGACTCATGTGTCCATACCTCCATGTTGGTCTCTGCTGGCCCCTGACCTGCAGCTCCTGTGAGAGTACTGAGCTGTTTCTGCTGAGTCAGACTGGAACTGGCAGACCCAGATGACACTCGCTGAGAATCAGAGGGCTGCAGCGCAGGAATCTGGCTCTGAACCTGGCCCTGGGACTGGGCCTGCGGGGGCAGCTGGCATGTGTTCTTGCTGTCCAGCTGGGCAGCAGCGGTGGCTGTGGCCGGGTCTGACCCGTTCTGCACAGCTGAGGAGAAGACTGCAGGCTGGGTGAGCTGAGCAGAGGGGACAAGCTCAGGGTGGCTGACCTGGGCCTGCTGAGGAACCTGCTGTAAAAGACAAACAAGATAACATATTTTTATTGTTAAAAATAATTGTCGTCTTGGAAGTCTCTGAATCCTTTGTAGACAATTTAAGATATTTAGATATTTGGCCTTTATTTGACCTTGATAAGAATGACTTATTTTCATCTATGAAGAACAATTTGTCTAAATTAATGTATCAGCAAACTTATTTTCTCATCCACATTATTTAATTAATCTGACTTTAATATATAATTTAAGGCTGGACGATAAATCACATATTGATTTATACTCAAATAAATTTAATATGAGCTATTGGCATACTGTCACATTTGTTGTCAGTGTTTCACCTGGTTGCAGCTGAGGCGGTAGTTACATTACTTTAGTCAGCCATAAAGTGTGTAGATCAACTCAGGTTGCATAGTATATAATAACATAATAGTTAATGCTCTGTGCTGTGTTTGGTGCCACAGAAAAGAAATAAAAACTCCCTGTTTATGTATCATTACTACAAGCTGGTCCATGCAAAGCTAACTTTAGCTAGTTAGCAGTTATGATGAGGGCTGCAACTAGTGTTTTTTTCATTATGGATTAATCTGCTAATTATTTTCACGAATAAATAAATAATAGCTTAGTCTATAAAATGTCAAAAATTGTAAAATGGGCTTGTCACAATTTCCTTGAGCCCAAATTGATGTCAAATTGTTTCTTTTATGCAACAACAGACAAAGCAGCAGCAGAAGCAGCAAATCCTCACATTTAAGAAGCCTGGACCAGCAAATGTTTGACATTTTTGCTTGAAAAATGGTTGAAACAATTAATTGATTTTTAAAATAGCTGGCTATTCATTTTCTTTCAATCAACTAATTGATTAATTGACTAATCGTTGAAGTTTTTAGCTATGAGTCATTGTGATTTTTTTTTCACTATGGTGGGAAAAATCATAAGAGAAAACAAAATCGATCATCCCATCACGTGTGTTACTCTACCCCCAGGTACGTATCTGAGAGAACTCATCCACAAGCCCACCTTCCTTAAAGCAGAAGTAGATTAAGTATTCAGGTCAATTGCTTAAAGGTAGAATAAGCAGGATTTGTCAGTTGCTGTTAGTAAATACACCAGAAAGATAGTAGAGTGTTGAGTCTTATTCCCAGAATGTCAAATACCGATGTTTTGTGTTGATAAAGCATCCCGAGCACAGCAAATAATAAAGAAAATAATAAGGTACAGGAGAAGGGAGGGTATCTGCAGATGCAGGTGCCACTACACACCTCTGGCGGGTCGTTTGGGATGATTGAGAGGGATTATTTTTGTATGAGTCTATGAATTGTTTTGGGGACAATCCTGCATACTAATACCCCACTGAGAAAATGCTCCAATACTAGTAAAGGTTCTGCTTTCTAAACCTTACTAAGGTGAAAGTATCTTCAGTCAGTGTTTTATTATTATATATGGTGTTTTTAGATTAATATTACAGCTGCTTTAATGTGTATGAGGCACTCTACTGCTGCAGATGTTTGAAGTTGAGTTAATTTATACTGTTGGGTAGTTTAATTGACAACAACACACGTATATCCACATATATATATATATATCACAGAACAGCCAAAAAGTATATACTTATAATCCATATCGCCCAGCCCAAATATAAATGTTCACTATTCTTCAGCCACACAACATTAGCGCAGTGACTCTAAAAACAACACTTTTCTGTGATACAAACAAAACAACCTGGCAGAGATTATCACAATCAAAGGTTCCAGTTCACACCCTCTTGGTAAACATCTGTGCTCCAGTGCAGCCATTATAATTACCTGTATCAGAGGCTGAGTGCTGCCATTTGTGGGAGGGTGTGTGTTCTGGGACGGGGCAGTGTGTGTGTGTATGGGGTGAGTGGTTAGTGCTGATATGAATGCAGTTTGTGAATGAGAAGCTTCAGATCTAACACTCTGCTGCAGAGCAGTGATGGGCTGGTGCTGTGGGGACGGAGGTCCCACTTTGCCCAGCACAGGTGTGGGAGAAGGTATGAGGGACACTGGAATGGATGACACTAACGTGTTTTCAGTGTGCAGAGGAGAAACAGGGGAGACAGAGGGGGTGACAGGGATAGTCTGTGCAGGGGAAAGGAAGATGGGATTAAGAGAAGATGAGGTTGAAGGGTGAGGGGCAGGGCAGGAGTGAGGGTAGGAGGGTTCACAGTCAGTCACAGCTGTCATCACCTGGACTGTGGGATACTGTGAAGGAAACTGAAGGGAAAAGAACAAAAGGAAGAGAAAGAGGAAAATCAAATTGTCTAGAGAACAAGTTGAAATATAGGAGGAAAATGTTCCAAGATCATTTAAATTTATATCATTATGATTATATGACTGCTATCGGGGGTGTTAAGGCCATTGGGTAAAAAACAAAACAATACATTATGGAGCCGGGGGAAGGGGGTAATATTCCGAGAGAGTGGTAAATACATAAGAATAAAACTGAGATATTCTGAGATTAAAGTAGTAAATTTACGCTGAAAAACTCACACGTACAAGAAAAAATACTTGAATATTCTTTACGATTAAGGTCATACATTAGCGGGAAAAAAAATCAAATTCTCTGAGAATAAAGTCAAAAAAAGAATAAAACTAGTTAATAGTATTTTGTTTAAATCAGGATAACATATCTAATAATTATTTCCAACAATTTTACACTACAGCAGACAACAAATGAACATTTGTTCTCCTGGAAATTTATAATTTTAATCCAGGAAATTCAGTTTTTTCCCCCCTCTCTCATCTTGTAATTTTTTTAAAAGTGACAATGGCCCCAATATGCCATCCTGCAGACCCTTTTACAGCAAGCTGCACACGTAGTTTGGCAACAGAAGTATGGCGGAGCACAACAGCTTGTCAATGAGCGCTGCAAACACGAGCAGTTTTGAATGCGTCCTCAGTCCGGCCAACAAGTTTAATAAGCTTGCAGCCACAGATGCCACCAATTGCCCTGAAATGGCGGTGATCCTGTCTGAATCCTGTACAACTTACATCAACCAATGGAATATCGATTCTGACGTATTGTATACGCAACAGGCAGTCACTTTGGTGATTTTGGTGGTGGTAAAACATCCAATTCAACATTTGCAGCTTGATGACTCATCTGGATGACTAGGAGAGACTCCTACTTCTGTTGCCGAAATGCGCACTCAGCTTTCTAATGACGTCAGCTGTAACAGGGTCTATTACTGGTCTGAATAATCCAAGGAACTCATCCAATAGCTCGACACACGGAAAATCTACAGGCACTATCAAAGGAAGGTATTTGTGAAAGCAGTGAGAACAGACCGAGAATACCTGGGATGGGTGTGTTGGTGGTAAAGAGTTTGAAATTTGCAGAGGTTGGAGTTGTTGATGGACAGTAGCCTGAGCCATTGACTGCTGAGGAGGAAGTGTCTGGGCTGGCACACTGGAAGCTGTTTGGCTGAGAGACTGCCCATGAACCTGTCCATCGTGTCCAAGCTGTGAAATGTTTTGACCAGCAGGAACATTCTACAGAAGAACAAAAAGAAGAAGAAGAGGGAGAAAAAGGGGGGGGGTTCAATAACGGGAGGGATTCTCGTTTCAGTTCTCAGTTTGGAAATCTGCATTTCCTGCTATTGACCCAGATGAGAATAGCTCACATTTTCCATCCTGTCCCTAAGCCTGGAATCAGTCTGAATCTGCTGCACATACTGGAGTACTGCGCACTTCAGACACAGAGCAGGCCTGGGAGAGCTGGCGGATGCAGCAGCTAAAACCACTGTTATTGTTTTCATGACTATTCAATTATTTCTCTAGTGGCTGGTGTCCGAGGAAACTCCTGTTTATTGGGCTGTTCATTTTTTTCATTCATCTGCTGTCCACCAACACAGCTGCTTCCAATTCAGCTGCACCAAATCAAAACCAGGCACCATAATATGAGTGGCTCCTACACTAGCATTACCACAAATAACGTTAACTCGTTTAAATGCCATAATTTTCTCCCACAGTGAGCCCCACAGTAACAAAGTGTGTTGAGACAAAGGCGTTCTACCTGATTCAGGAAAGCAGCGACGCAAAGATAGGGTTGAAACTGATGAAAAATGAGAACAGGGCGAGGTCAGAGGAAGGAAAAACAAACATAAGATCCAAAACTGGGGCACTATGTATGCCACCTTGCTACAATGCACTGTGTAGTGATCATCATCACTGTTCACTCACCTGTTGGGAGATATGTGCAGCCTGGGTGTGCTGGGAGGAGGCTGGAAGGCTCTGAGGAGCAACTACCTGGTTAGCTCCTCTATAGGTCTGTGGAGCAGGAGTAGACTGTGCAGGCAGATACTGGCTCGGCGCTGGAGCGGTCTGTTGCTGCAGCACATTGAGGGCAGAATGTGGATAGCTCTCTGCAGCAGGGTAACTCTGCATAACCGGGGCTGCTGTAGGATGAGGAGTCTGAACTTGTTGGACTGTTGGCTGGGACACATCCTGGCTGTGTTGTTGAACTGTCTGCATGGTTTTCTGACTGTGCTTCTGTAGAGCTGGGGTGTGTACTTGTTGCTGAACACTTTGAGAATGGTGGGTCGGCTGTTGTGCCATTTGTTGGTGTATGCTTTGCAGAGTTTCTTGGCTAGGCTGGAGTTGAGGCTGAATATAAGCCTGCCCAGCATGCTGTGGGAGAGTATTTTGCAGTAAGGGCTGTTGGTGCTCTTGCTGAATCGATATCTGTTGGTTATAAAGTGCTGGTGTGGAGGAGCTCTGACCAGGCTGCTGACTTGGCAGATTGACTGCGACTTGGACCTGTTGCAGCGCGCTGGGAGCTTGTGCAGGATGACACTGGGCTGTGGCTGCCACAGTTGGGGCTACAGATGCAAGAGGGTAGCTTTGTGCTGGCTGCTGTGCTGGCAGGGTGGTTGCTGCTGCTGCAGTCTGATGCTGAAGTGGAGGAAGATATCCCGATGCTGAGTTAGCCTGCTGTTGGGCTGGGGCCACACAGTTCTGATAGGTTTGTTGGACTTTCAAAGGAAAAGTCAAAGAGCCTGCTGCTGCTGCTGCTGCTGCTGCCTGCTGCTGTTGGTGGCCTGGTGCTTGGTAGCTCTGCGCAACATGTTGTGGCACGGCTGATGCTGACATACTTGCTGCAGCTTGGGTCTGCACACTTGGAGGTGTGTAGCTAGCAGCACTGGCTGTATTCTGGATGTTGACTGAACACAGACTAGCTGGAGCTGGTGTTGGAGCACTGTGTTGGGCAGCATACGGAGCAGCAGGGTAGCTGTGTCCAGACTGGAGGTACTGCAGTGGTGCATGCACTGGTGTGCTGGAAGAGGGCAGGCCCTGGACAGATGGTTGATTCTGGTGACCTGCCGAACTGGCCTGAGGACACAAAGAGGATAAAAATTAAAACTAGACCCTCTTGGGAGTGAATTTTACTCATCAGGAATAAAATCCCACAGAAACCAAAAACTGTGCCAATTACATTAAATCATACTGGATGAAAGTATAATGAAAGGATGAGGGATAAAAATAAGTTAACGAAACATCTGTTTCAACAATGAGCAGGCAGTGACAGTTATGCACTGAAATAAGGATGGGAGAAATGGTAAGAGACACCGAGAGGAGGGAGATCAGACAGCCACCCCTTCTCCTCTGATCAGAGACCATCTATCCAAGGCAAACTAAAGAGCAAGACAGCTGCAGCACTGGGCCAGTAAAGCAGAAAGGGAAAATGTTAAAATTGAGGTCAGTTCTAGAAGGGGTTGATTAAAGTTAATCAGCAGGGAAATGTGATCTGTTAGAGACTGTCCCATTGTCCTCTGACAGGAACAAGGTTATGATTTGCAAGAGAACGGTCAGCTCTGTAGCTGTATGCAGGCAGCAGACAGGAGATCAGACCAGCTCCATGCGGAAAAATGCTGTCTCTCCTACAGGCTGGGAGAAATCAGTTAAGCAGGTGTTGGCTCCACATGGGAAACTAAAGCGACTTGTGGTGCTATTGTGACCTACCACTCCCACAGCCCTGGACACTTGCTGCTCTCCAAGACAGACTCTATCCTCACAGTCCCGGAGGGGTTCTTGGTCCCCAACCAAACTGCCACTCAGGAGGTGACTCTTCATGCTGCTGTCTCCGTCACTGCAGGCGGGTCTTTGGGCAGCTGAGGGGTGCAGCAGGGAGGTCTGGGTGGGTGCAGTGTGACAAGGGGCTGCTTTGCGGCTGATTATATTGAACAGGGACTGCTGAAGCAGTGAGAAATCAGAACAATCACTTGAGCCTTTCTGCCGTCCATAACCAGGGGCGGTCGTAGTTCCACCAGAAGACAGGTGGTGTCTAAAGTCACATGGACAGAGGTGTGTTGGCATTACAACAGAAGGACGGCGGTGACTCCCTTCTTGTGACCTTAGATGAAGCAAAGAGAGGCAGGCCTGGCACATGTGGCCTCTGTGCATTGATAAATGGTGTTTATGATGAGAGGCTAGACTCAGAAGGCTGCTAAGGTCAGAGTGTCTGCGTCCACCCGGCACAGGCAAGGTTAAGTTCTCACTAGTGGCCTCAAATGACGGCCTGATGTTGGTGTCACTGAGGCGGCGGTACTCAGAAGGTGAAGAGACAGGGGAGACCTGCAGCAGTGGCAGAGCACTCTGGGAAGGGAAGCCGTCCTCAGCCTCTGAGTGCAGCCCAGGGGGGCTGAGCTCTGGCTGGTTCTCCGACACTGTGGGGGTAGGACTGATTGATCTGTGAGACTGAATGAGGGCATGGAGTTGAGCAATACGGTTTGCCCTCTGTGTGTCAATAACGGGGGCACTTCCTCTCCGGGCTGCAGCTCCCAAACGAGTAGTGAGCTCTGGGCTTAGTGTTGCCCCCCATACTTCATCCTTTTCACAGGAGCGAGGTCGATCTGTCAGAAAAGGGCTACTGCTCCGGGACTGATAGAGGAACAACCCAAAAGCAAAAAAACATGTTACTCAAAGTGAAAAGATCATAACAAAAAAAAAAGATCTGTAAGATGAGATGAGGACAAACAAGCCTGCAATGACATATGAATGTATGAGAAATATTGAAAATGTTATTGAAGATTGATTTGCACATGTCCAAAAATGCATATGCATGACGACGGTGCACATAAAGATTGTTTTTAAAAGGGAAAGTTCACCCCAAAACCAAAAATGCATATTTTTCCTCTGGCCTGTAGCGCTATTTCTGCATCTAAATGGTTTTGGTCAAAGATGGTCAGAGAACAAACACTGTTACAATCCTTAAGTAGAGTTTTCAGGTATCTGTACCTTACTTGAGAACTACATTTTCTGACAATGTTTTAGTTTTACTCCCTGTAAAAGATGTAACAAGATGGAAAAAGACATAAATAAACAAGAGGAGTCTCAACCACAGAGAATAATTGAGTTTTGATTAGCTTTGCACAGAAACAGCTGGTAGAAATGGCTAATTTTCACTTTTATACTTTGAGTACATTGAGAGTCTGTACTTTTTCACTTTTACTAAAGTAAAGAAGTTGAATCAGTACTTTTACTTTTACCAGTCATTTTTTACACAAGTATCTGCACTTCTTCTGGAGAAAAGAATTTTTGTACTTTGCAGCTCAAACCAAATCCAATAATTGGGACTCAAAGCGACAAAGAAATAAGCCTAAAAAAAAACTGAAAAGCAATATTCCAGAAATCATAACCCACTAACTTAAGTTAATCCACAGACCTTGTTGTGAGCATGGGGGAACTATTTTCCTTCTAGTTCTTTCTATGGTAGAAAAGAGAGACATCTACTTTCATTATATTTGAGAAAAGGCAGACATCTCTAAGGCTGATATCCCCAAAACTCAACAACGCACACTAAAACACTCTAGATGGACAAATAGCACTGTAGGTAAGAGTGAAAATACGGATTTGTGATTTAGGGGTGAACTATCCCTTTAAGTGTGTGAATGCAGTGCCTGTGTTCTCTTCCAAGGCCACGTGAGCGATGGCTGCTTTCAAGGCGTGTGTGTATTTTAATAAATCTGAATGTACATGGTCCACCTGGGTGTGTATGCTCCTGATACAGACCTGCTGCGTTGCCATAGTAATAGGCTCCAGCAGGGACTGGTAGAGGACACTCTGCTGGCTGCTGTGGGAGTCTGAGTACACAGTGGAGCCCATGCCACTGTCAAGTGTGCTGTCTGCTGCAGAAACACACAAACCATGCACTCATAAAAAAGTCAAAGATTAAAGCTTGTGCGTGTTTGGCTGGAAGAACAGAGTCTCTTACACGTCACTGAGGTGGCACTGGCTGGCAGGTTTCGCAGCCTGTTGTGCAGGTCTGCTTCTGGCTCCTCAGGCTCCAGCAAAGGCTGTCCTACATGCGCAGCCCCAGCAGAGATGCCCTGAGATGGTGTCATCTGGACCCTGTGCCCCCCTTCACCTTGATTCACCGCAGCTGCAGCAGACACTGTTCTCTCCCTTCTCCACTTGATCAGTGCCACACGGTCCCTGATCGACTTTCCCACAGTCTTAGCATCACTCTCGTGGAAGAAGCCAGACTCCACCTGACAAAGAAAAGGGAAGAGCATGACTTCCAGGATATTTTTAGCAGTGAGCATGTGAGAGAAGAGAGGGCGCATTAAAAAGGGGAGCGTGTGAGGGAGATAGAAAGAGCAAGAAAAGGAAGGAATAGAAAATCTATTTTAAGGGGATCCGAGCAGTGGGGAACTATTCCCTTTGTCAGCAGCTTGGTTCATTGTTCACAACAGAACTGTCTGGACTGTTACATCTGCAAATAACAAAGATGAAGACACAATGCATAGAACAAATGTTGAACATGAAAAAATACAGTTTTCTTTCAAAACCAAAACAGAAGAGGACAGGACAAAACCATGCAAAAACTGGCTTTAGCTGAGAGATGCACCAATCTTCTTCATTACCTTTTCAGTATGATCCAATTTTGATACCTGAATTTGGATATCTGCCAATACTGATACCTCCTCTTCCTCTTCCTCCACCCCCCCCTCCTACAACTACTACTGCTGCTACTACTACATGAGGCTGAAAATGAACTTCACGTTAGTGATTTAGTGATTTAGTGAGTTTACATCATCTGGAAAGCATGTTTAGTTTGTGGAATGTAGCTGTGTAACAACATCCTCCAACCATTGGGGCGCTATAGGATTGTACATTTTGACATTCATATGTGCTGCAGATGATGCTGAGACATGGCCCTCATTTCCCATGATTCATTGCTGAGAGTTTAGGTTTGCTATTTTATATTCCAAAATGCAAATGTTACTTCTTGTTAGTGTTTGTAATGTGCTGTTCTGAACATAGTGGTTTATTTAGGTAGTTGTCATTTTTGTGCTGGCTTATTGCACCTTGAATTATGTCGCTAGTACATTTCTTCACTCCAGCTTATGTCAAAGCTAGATCTTTGAACATGTTTCCCTTTTATTATATGGTAATGTAATAAAAAATAAAATAAAATATGCTATCCATCTCTTAAAGCGCACTGCTTAGCGTCATATTTATAGATAGAAAGCACATGGGTTTATGGAATTTAGATCAGAACTCAGATCAGTGACTTGAGTCTGATATATAATGAATGACTTATGTCAATATTGGGCACAAATACCAATATTGGATCAGATTGGTCCCATCTCTACTTTAGAGCCTTCTGTATTTAGAGAACTTAGGAATGACTCATTAGAGTGGATGGGAGGTGACTCAATGTGCTGCTGGTCCAAATGTCTGCTCTCATTCCCAAGGCGACCGTTACAAAGAGGCCTTGAGTTTTATTCCAAGCCTCACAGCTGGTCAAGGCCAAAACAGCGCAGACAAATGGAAGGAGAGAGAGCAGACAAGACAAAGGAAAAGAGATGTGTGGGAGAGCAATAATGAAAAGGAAGACATTGGTTAAATCAAGAGAGAAAATTACAAGGCAAGGACAGCAGGTTCTTACTCACAGTTACTGGATGAGTTTTAATTGAATTTGTATTAAATGAAATATTCCTTTTTTTAATAATGTGAGGGAGAACACACCTCACTAAAGTGACCTCTCAGCTGAGTCACCCCACTGTCTTTCAACTTCTTTGTTTAAACAGGTACACAGCACCGCAGGCCACCCAGCAGGTTAAACAATTTGTGCAATAGGGCAGATGATTTTAAGGCCCTTAAAGCACTTTTTCTAGTGGGCCGTTTTTATGTTCCTGCTAATTTCCCTACAGGTGCTAGTTTAATTTATGGCGTCCCTATGTGTTGGATTTTATTTTACCCACTGTTTTATGCTTTATGCTTTTATGTTTATTACATGGGTTGGATGTGTTTGACACTTTATCTATTGTCTTGTTCTTTATGAGTAAGTTCTTTTACTATTTTTCTGCCCATAGGTGAGCTCACCAAGGCAAATTCCAATAATAAAAAAAAGTATTAAAAAAGTAATAGTGGTATAAAGTATTGAATCTTCAGTGAGCTCACCAAGGCAAATTTCAATCAAAAAGTATCCAATAACACATTACAGATAGTGCTCAGTCTTTATGCACTATGTATGGGCCTAACACAAATTTCTTTTAAATTTGTTTGTAGAGCCCCATCAAAATAACATTCCTGAAAAAAATTTCCTCCTTGTGCATGTCTCACTGAAGATTTGGTCTCTCTGGAATTCCTAACTTTCATTTTATTTTTTATTTTTATTTGAACCATACAAGCTATATAAATACTACCAGACAGACCATCACGCATCTGCAGTTATTCAGGATATTGCACACCTGTGTCATTTTTTTTTTTAACAACAAAACCTGTTTAAGACCGTTAAAGAGCAAAGCCAGACAATGATTATGTTTACATTCTCCAGCTGATATCAAGCTCTGTTAGCTCACTCACCTAATCCCATACCCCTATAAATAATTTCATGGTGCTGCAGAATGTTCCACACTGAGAGAAATCTTCAGTTGACACCATCAGATAAGGTCCTTCAATACAAACCAGGCCCAGAAAAAATTGAGAAAATCATGTAAACAAAAGGAAAAAAATAAAACCGCAATCACTGTATTCCTGGAAGAGCAGAGTAAGTTATCGCCAGCAATCTGCATCCAAGTACATTCCCTGATGATGAGATATAAGCACTGCAGCAAGAGCACAACAAGCCACAAAGACATGCAAAGCATGACACACTGCATCTCTGCATAATTTCAGTTTCAGTTATATGTTTTTAACCCATGCTAAAGGATTTTGAAGAGGTTGAATAATTTATAGATTAATATTTTTGCAGGTAGACAGCGCAATGTAAACAAAGGAGTGCATAAGACAGGTCACAGGATTCCAAAACTAGATTTATCTCCGAATATGTTATGAGAAAGTTCATGTGACTACACTTTGAATTATTCACTCACCATCTCTTGCGCCACAACCTCAGGGACATCCTTTTCCAGGTCGAATGTGAACTCAATGGCTCCACTCTCCTTGTACTTCCCTTTTAACTTTTTGTGGTCTTCCACCCATAGTTTCAGGGCTATTGAGGCCTTCTTCCCATCATCCTCCTCAGCTAGTTCCACCCTTACACCTGTATCTTCAGCAAAGAAAGCATGGTTCAACAGGTCCTTGATGGTGTACCTAGGAGAAAGAAGACCAAAGCTCAAGACTCATTTGTATGATACACACTGATGCCACTTATCTGTAATGTACAGATAATTGCAGATAGTGTTAGCATGGTTAGCTGTACTAAAAGAAGTCTAATGTGTTGATAATGAAACGTACATCCTGGTCTAGTCTAACACAGAAATAACATCATACATGGACATGGTTTACATGTGCTGCCCAGACAAAAGTCACTCACTGAACCCAATCATGCTTCAATGAAAAAAACGCCACTGGAAGCTAATTAAGGGTTATTTTCCCCTCTGCACACAAACTCATTATGTAACAGAAAATGAAAGACACCCTGCAGATATGGTGGGAGACTGCAGTGCTGCTGAGAGCCCAACTGTCAGCGCCACAGCAATGAAGCGGGGGAGGTGAGACAAGGCATGAAAGATGAGAGGGCACCTTGTGGGCCCTGTTGGCCGGACACTGGACAATGATGGGGACAGTCACTCACCGCTCCTCTTTCTTTTGGCAGATACACTCCCCAATAATCTCCTTGATTTCAGGATCCATGACCTTGTTGTAGCTGGCTGGCTTCACTCCCTGAGGAAAAGGAAATACAAACAAAACACTGAGGATATGCCATGAAGGGATACAAATCACCAAGGAAAAAACAAAAGGAAGGAGAGTGCAAGGATGTTTTTGTGATACTCCACCCCAAATCTCATCTTTTAAGTATCACACACTCACACCCTGTAGGCTTGTCGACCTTGACAGAGCACAGCAGATGCGGTCAGCTCGAATTCATATCAGCAACAGTAGATTCAAAAAGCATGAAAGCACCCACAGAAGCCTCACAAACTACTGCCCAAACCAAAATCCAAACCCTGTTCCTGGTATTGTTTTGTTTGTAAGCTACAATAAGAACACAGTTGGCCTTATTCCTGTGGTACTATGACTGTTCAAAATATCCTAAGCTCACTGAACAAGGCTTACGTTACCCAGTAATTATCAGTTTTACCAGGAAAATCTGTTGAATATATTTTTTACTTATTTCGATCTCTCCAGTCATAATGTCCGGTGAAAATAATTCAACCAAACATTCAAACAATGTGATGACAGTGCACCACAGTTATGGAGGCTTGAATTTCTCAACGGCCTCATCATGGAGTTTTAGCTAAATCAATCCCAAGTTGGCCAAACTGGTCAAGGTTGCCTGGTTCATCCCTTTCTCCAGTGTGTAGGCAGGGAGAGGGTTCTCTCCCTCAACCGCACTGAAACAGTGCAAGACAAGGTCACAAGGCTTATGTGAATTGCAAGTTGCTGACAAACACCTGGCACCTCGACAGCTGTATGCTTCACCGTTGTTAAAAAGTATAAAAAAGTAAAATGATTAATACTGGGTGATACAGCTTATAAATATTGTACCATCTCAATATTATATATAATAGGTGACCAAATACCTTTGTGACATTGTAATACTGCTGATTCAATTCAGCAAACTGTGATTGATATCAGATGATATCATATATCCATTTCAGACATCCAGTTAAACTTATGTCAACTCAAAAAAAGCCACTAAATTATGATTCAACAATTTGATAACCAAACTGACATACCAGAGGAATTTCAAAAGTATATCTCAGAGATGACGACGTAAATCGATATCACTTTGAATCGATCATATTGGATCATTAAACATTGAATTGAAATGTCGATCCAGATCAGTATATCATTACATCCATGGCTAATACTACATTTTCTTAGCTAAGCACTGACCTTCTTTACTAATCTTTTTTTGTAGACACATTTGCCCAGTTATTCTCTCCATGGTGCAGCATTAGCTCTGGTGTTGACATAACTTGTGAGATCATTAATTCTTAAAAAGAGATACTTTCTGCATCCAAGATATAAATTATATGCATATTCTGGATTAAAATCCCTTCCAATTATGCAGCTGCATGTGCTTAGGGAGTAATATAAAGCTATCAGGGTTCCTCTTTGATCAATCTCCTATTAATATCCTGCAGTGGTCCCTGCAGGGTACTCTAATATGCATACGGTAACAATGCAGAGAACAGTATCCAGAGACAGCTGCATTGATGCTGCCCTGCCATTAATATGGGCATAGAGGCGTTCTCTTCTTTAAAAGCAGGTGAAAGAGTCATCTCTCAGATTCCAAACCATGCCAAGTCTCAGGAGTGGAAAATCAATACTCTTCATCAAATCAGGAAGTCTATCATGACTTCAGACACCCCCTAATCTAAAAACAGTTTGCAGTATACTTTGCTTGCAGAGACGTGCTCTTTGAAATGGAGTGGAATACAGCCTTTAGGCTTCATCTAAAAAACAAAGGAGATTTGGACTCCCTCTGTGACTCCATATGGCTCATTAGATTTTTCACCCAAGAAATTCAAGGCTGAGGGTCCATCTAGCTGAAAGCAAAGCAGCAGATCTTCTATTTTAACAAAAGCTGAATTTATCCAATTAAAAACACCCCAGATTTATTATGTGGCGAAGCAGCTAAAAACATCCTTGACATTACTGCGCCCCATCTTTGAAGTTCACCAAGCATGACCCTGAATTATTACAAAAAGCAGGCAGGCAGGGTGTCTTTTAGAAGGTGGTGGTATTTTTTGTTGACAATTTTAGACACAAAATTACAGAGTTACACTGTATGATAGTAAGACTTCTGACTTTATTTAAATTATTAATACACATACTGGATAAATATTGTTGTATATAAATTTAAATGATTAATAAAATTGTTTACACCTGGTTTTATTATTTGAAACTGGCTTGATTTTACTCGGTTTTAGTACTTATAACTACTTTCTTTTTATTGCCTTTCTTATTTCAAAGAATTACTGCTGCACACTCGTGAATTTAAAATTATTTACAATGAGTTTTTAACAGGTTTTGAAACAGTCTCAATTTATTACTGATGTTCCTATATGACCTACATAAGTTAATGCGATCAGCAAGAAGATCAGCTATTCCAGTACAGTTATTCTTAATGCCTGCCACCGTCTCTGATTCTCTGTGAAATCAGATGAAATGAGCCTGTGTTTACATTTTCTTAGTGAGAATTACAGTCAGCAATGTGTTAGCCATTTTTATTTAGATAAATTTATTTTTGATGTTATATTTTGTGGTATTATGATGGAAATGCTACCTCGTTTGTCCACTGAGGCTTCCAAAATCAAAATCAACGCAATAGAAAAGTTCATTTTAGAAGCACATTTATGCAAGTGTATCTATGTATGATCAATTTATATTATGCAACATTGCTGACAAGTATGTTGTGTGATGCAGCAGCAGTCGAAAACTAATTTCCTTGTGGGATAATACAGTATACTTTATCTTACCTATAGGGTATGTAAGACAGTTAATGCACAATTAGTGCAGGCCCTGTTTTCTCTGTATAGTAATAGCACAACTTATTATTAGTATATTGTCACAGATGTTGTTATTTGCCCATCGTTTTTATGTTATATTTTGGGCTGTTGAAATGATCTATGTGAAAATTTGCAGTAAGCCAAATATTTGTTGTAAACATCTAATTTTTGAAACAAGTTGGAAAATTGTTCAGATTCTGGACTCACACTTGTGACTTTGCGGTAAATCTGAGCAGCATTCTGACACTCGGAGTATGGATACTCTGAGGTGGCCATCTCTAGCATACACATGCCAAAGGCGTAGACATCCACAGCTTCATCATAGTGCTCCTCATACATCTCTGGAGCCATGAACTCTGGAGTGCCTGAAGAGAGAAGAGTGACAAATGGATATATCATTTACTTTTTTATTGTGAGAACCATTCATCTGCCAAGTTACATTTCAAAGTCTCCTACCTATGACACTCTTGGCAAAGGAAGCTGCCTTGAGTGTTGCCAGTCCTAAATCCCCTATCTTGACGGAGCCTGTAGGTCCAGTGATAAAGATGTTATCACATTTGAGGTCCCTGTGGATGATGGGAGGCGTCCTAGTGTGGAGAAAGTGAAGGCCTTTCAGGATCTGTCTGCACCAGCTCCTCAGCACCTTGGGCTTCATTACTTTGAAACGCTTTAAATAGCTATAGGAAGGAGAGGGAAACACATTACCTGACAATCATATTTATATTTTATATATTTTGAGTAAATACATACAACGTAAAGTAAAATGGTACAACTGACTAGGTAAGTTCACTTGAACTGGTGTAAAAATGTGTCAAAGGTGCAAATATATTTAAACGGCCTTCATCAGTACTCACGTTTTTAGTGTTCCTGACGTCATAAGTTCTGTTACTAGAACAATGCACTTCTTCCCTTTCATGGGTGACTCCCAAAAGTCATAGAAACGGACGATGTTGGGATGTTGAAGACCCTTCAACATCTCTGCCTCCTCCTTAAAGCGCTGGCGTTCCACTTTTGACAGCTTACGATCCTAGAGGAAAGACGACAGATGCAGTCGGAAAAAAATAATTAGTATGAAGCCCTGATGACAGGATACTTATTATATCTTATTTGCTTCAAAGGAACTACCAGATGGAAGATGCCATCACCTTGGAGGCACTCCCCTGCACATTTTGAATACATACATCCTGTATGTTTTACCACACGGGAAAAACAGAATGAGTGAGGGGGAGGTTAGTGTCAGTCTTCGAACCATATACACATCTCTAATTGGACCATATGTACAACTGTATATCAAAGCTGATGACAGTCAGCAGTTTATGTGTGGGGGAAGAATCCAGATCGAGGGCTTTCTGAAGCAGCAGTAAGATTCAGCATAGAACCGAAAAATATGGACAAAATCAAATATCACAATACTGTTGACCAAAAACCTTGATATCAATATTTATTGATATTACAACAAAGTTGTAAGAGGCTTATTGGCACTTTCGCAAAATATTAACAAAATCAGATTTTTGATAAGTAATCATCACTAATGTGGACATGAAACCAGCAGTGCTCGACATTAAGGATGTAAAAATGTATGAATATAGCACCTGGGACATAAAAATATAGTGTCTGGAACAATTCTGGGTCAGTAAAACATTAAAAATGTAATTTACAAATTATATTATTATGTCTATGCCTCATGGAATGTACAGTATATAATAGTAATTGTTAGAAATTTAAAAGTGAGGTGGCAACGACACTGCAGTTTGCAGTCATACATTTGTTGAACAAACAAGAAACAGTGACTCAACCAAACTTAACCAATGACTAAAAGAGTCAGTGACTCAACCAACGACCAGAAGAGTAATGAAAACTGATTGTGACCACACACCTACATGCAGGGTGTTTTCAGTTTCTTTGTTTTTTTCTTTAGTTACATGTGCAGGGACCAACTATCAAAACTTCCACTGCAGACCAGAGTAAGTAAGTAACTAATGAAGTGATGTGAATCACTGAAACAAAGTTATTAAACTAAATTTATTAGGTCTATGTACAATGAAAAAAGAACTTCAATCTGGGACAATGGCTGTTAAGTTTGGGACAGATGAAAAGGAAGAAAAAAGTTCATTTTGAGCCTTAAGTATAGAAAATTACACCACGTTACTGTAATGCAGCCTTTAAAACAGGAAAAGAAAACACCTATGCCATGTCATATTATAGGCCTGACAATATCTAGCAAAGCTGGATTAGTCAAATAATCGATTAGTCAATCGAGAGAAAATTTGTTGCCAACTATTTATAACGTGTCTCAGTTATTTTTAAAGCAACAATGGTTAACATTTACTGGTTCCAACTTCTTAAATGTCAAGATTTGCTGCTTTTATTTGTCATTTATGATAAATGAAGAGTCTTTAGGTTTTGGACTGTTGGTTGGTCAAAAAAAAAAAGATCCAACAATTTGAAGACACTTTGTGTTCTGGAAAACAGCACACAATTTTAGGACATTTTATAGAATGAACAAACACATTTAGCACCAATCATTAGCCAAATGCTGGTAAATTACACAAATAGCTGGTACATTTCTATTGACTGACTAGTAAAACTTGAAACAATCACATTCACTAACCATTTGGCAGGTGAACAAGAAAGTTTGGACCCTGATCTCAAATAACAATATCAACCTAATTGATATATTACCCACAGCCTAAATATCATGCATGTGTGTGATATTTAATTTAAAGTATAATAGCAGATATGACCTCTCACTTTTTAGGTTCAATGCATCCAGAAACACAGAAAGCTTTTGTAACAAGACATTAAAGGGTGACAAACCACAGCGACTGGGGGGGAGAATGAACCCTCACATTAACACGACCACACCCACTGCACACTGCAGTTAAAGGTTATGTGTCATCGATCTCCTCCATCTCCCTCAATCTCCTCCACTTGCTTCCCCCCTCTCTCCCTCTCATCTACTACCTTTTGCTCCTTTCCCCCCTCCCCCCCATATCTGCAATCCGTCTCCCTCTCTGCACCCCGAACATCAACCACTCCCTCCTCCATCATCAAACATCCCCCGCACACATTGAAACACATCTTCCCCAACTGCTCCATCTCAATCCCTTCACTCTCCAATTCTCTGTGAAGCTGACCCCCCACTCTGACAACACCTTGCTCTAGGTATTGCCTAGGGTTTCTTTACTGCGATTTCTCTCTCTTTTTTTTTAACCATCACAGCACCGACTTACGTAACAAAACACACACGTGCAGCCAGTGCTGAGCATGGACTAGAAGCACGACCCCACCCCTCACAGTGACGGACGACACTGATGGTGGAATGCGATGAACACAACATACCGAGATCTAATCTATTTAATTATTCAACCACAGTGAACTCCCGGTGAGATGAAGCTGCAGAACAAATAGGAAATCAGCCTGAATAACCTAAAAATTAACTATGGAGGCAAGATGTGCTGTGACGCAATGTGTTGGAAGAGTGGAGTGATAGGATGATAAAGCATTATGTGTGTATGCGTGAATGTGGCATATCAGGTTCTGTGTGCAAGTGTGTGGGGGGTGGGGATTTTCACTGCACTCTTCTAAAGTCCAATGAATAATTCAGTTCTGCAGAGAACCCTTTCTACTGAGGCAAGCTGAGCAATGGAAGGCTGGGACCAAGTTGGGCTGGGTTATCCCCAAGTGCTCTTTGCTGCACAAGAGCAGCACATGGACCAAAGTTTACCTGAACCTCAGGTCTAAAACGAGAGACAGCGAGGAGCAAGACAGACAGTTTAGAACATATTTTAACCCCGGAGCACTGCAGCTTTCTTCCCCTCCTCTCCCCACACCACCACTTTTTTTCTTTCTTGTCCTCTCATCTTATCATCTCTGCTCGTTTCTTTCAGGAATCCTGCTGCTTTTCCAAAATAACCCCCTTACCCCCACCACAGAGTGTTCCCCGAGTCCCACACACACACACACCTCCATTTGCTCTCCCCACTTCTGTTTTCCCCCTCTGCAGACATTGGGACTCCTGCATAATTCAGAAGCCACATGTAGGCTCAGAGGTGTTGTGCACAGCATGGCGAGATACACAGACAGATACATATGCACTGAGACACTGGAAGAATGTCACTCCCATGGCACACACACACACCAGACATAGGATATCACTGCATCAATACATTAGACTTGTTAACTGCTTCGTAGTTACTGTGAGGGTTGTGAGCTTTTAACAAGTGTGATTCATTATTACATTACATTTGAAATTATTTGAAAATTGAGTGGTATGAGGAGTGGAAGAGGCCTTGGTTGCCTTGGAACAAATGCTTAAGTTGTCTAATTTGGAAATAATCTGGTTGGACATTGAGAATTTCATCGAGATTTTTTAAAACACCAATAGTAATTTCCGACAAAGACAATATATCTAATACACTCTGCTGGAGAGGATGTGGCTTAATAGGAGACTTTCCCCACATTTATTGGGATTGTCCTAAACTACAAGTCTATTGGAAGAAGGCAAAAAGGAACACTAGAACAGAACTATTATTCTGACTGCTTATAGCCACACAGACATTTCGGGCCACATGCCCTTCTTCAGCATGTGTATTGGCAATCTAACAATAAATACATACAGGTGGAATTAATTACATATGATCACAACCAGAGTGCTGCCCTTGTCTTTGTTTTTATTGTGATCTATATTAAGGATTCAGCACCCAGGCTAAGATTTAACTGTGAGTTGAAAGTGCTGATTCTTATTTTGTCAAAAAGAAAAGAGTTCATAGTTGGCACTGTATCTTTGAGGGGAAAAAACAAATTATATATTCTCAGAGCTTTCGTGTTAATAGTTCATAAAATGAATTCAATAAACTGGCTTAAAACACACCCACCTACCTTGGAACAATGGGTGCAAAGACTTGAGGCCCTTTCACACCATTGCACAGTAACTTGCCACCTCCAGTCATTTCAATGAGGGGAAGGAGCAGAGGGGAAATGGTTTCAGTCACAGTTGTAGGGATAGAAAGTGGTTGCCACATGCAAAAATTTGGCTTTGCTGCTTAGAGTTCACCATGCTGAACTTCTGGTGGTAACCGCCTGGTATTGGCCAATTTAAAAAAAAAAAAAAAGGAGGGGGGGGCCCTTTAAAACCAGGAAAAGACCACATTTATAACATATCACGATATCCAAAATGTAAGACAAACTCTAGTCTCACATCACAGTATCGATATAATATTGAAATATTGCCCAGCCCTAGTTGTTTGTGCATGTAGATTTTCAGAATCTTATCACACGTGTACTGTTCACTTGGCTAAAGAAAAAGGCTCAGCTGACCAGTGACCACAGCAGAGTGTGGAGCCGCCCAGGCAAGGTTGAACACACACAAAGAAAACCATACCAGGCAGCAAGGACAGGAAAAATAGATTGTGACATTAGCAGGAAGCAATCTATAAACCTGTGCTCCACTATGCTGCCACCCACTACATCTGTGAGCTGAGTGGAATGCTATTAGTACCACAGCTCTGGTAGCTTGTACAGTAACACAGACTATCAGACCGAGATACCAAGCAGGGAGGCATCTGGGCTCTAGAGGGACCAGGTAATAGATTAAAATATTAGTCCTGGGAACTTTGCTGGCAAATATACCATGTAATTGCAAAACTATGTGTTCAAGTCAACTTCTTGGCCTAATGTCACATGTCAACCTTGATGCATACTGTGCATTTACGAAGAAAGTGCCCTTATTGTGGAGAGATGGCTATCACCTCAGCTACTTTAACTGAGGATCTAAAGGTAGATAAAAAATTGTAAGAGTTGCAATTCCCAGCTAGAGGAACTAATTGGTTTTATGTAAAAGGCTCTACCTATTTGCCTGTCAGATATTTACTCAGCAATGTATAATATAACTATGGGCAGGAGGAGCATGGCATAAACACTGCCTTGGTTTGGAATCAGAATTACACTGAGGCCATCTATGATACAGAATGTACGGTATGCACAGTGCAGTAGATGGTATCGCTGCAGGTGCCTTACGGTGTTGGCAAAGTGCATATTTTGTTATGCAGTCCGATTCCTAGCCAAGTCTACTTTTAAGTACCCAAATTTATCTGGACACAATACACAGTGTTCGCAAGTATAACATACCGGATAAAGAAACTTTCGTGCCAATGGTGAAACTTTGACAAACCGGGAATGTTATGTGGCCCTTTTAAGTAAAAACATAAGCCTGGAAGCAGGTTTGTGTAATGTGCTCAGCACTGCTAATCAAGCTTGATTATCTGCCTATCAAACTCGTGCAGAGAGCAGAGAAAACACAGCTAAACACAACACAAATCTGCCAAACAATGAGCATCCCTCATGTGAAAATAGCTCTGGATCATCCAGCTCCCAACAAACACAAGTACTTAACAAGTACAGTGGAGAGCTCTGCAAGCATGTCAAAGGATTCACCATTAAATTGGAATTTCTTCCATGAACAGAAGCATAGAAAAAAACAACAAAAACAACTTGTTATGCTCAAACAACATTACAAACACTAATGGTGTGTACAAACTCAGTGCAGGCACAACTGTGTGTAGATAGACAAGTCAAAACATTGTTTCACTAACAATGATGCAGCCGATTTTTTACTCAGGGGGCCAGTTTTTGCTTGATAAAAAAAAATATAGTGAAGTACTACAGGGATTTGAAGGGGCTGGCGGGATGAGGGTCTACTATTGACTATCCACTAATAGAATCAGATTGCCTCTGGTAGGGGGTAGCTGTCGGGCTAAAGAGTGTTGAGGCAGGCCTCCTCTCTAGAGCATCAATCTAAACAGGCATCTGACAGACAAGAGCATGCGCACACACCACACACAACTGAGTGATAGATTCTGATGGAGTTCTCAAGAAGAGAAAACTTTATGAACACAAATGTGAAGCAAAAACTTCCCCACACACAGTATCACCCACACATTGCTTTAAGTGCAAAAAATGTGAGTCATGACATTTATCAAGATGGATTCTTCCCATCTCATAACTGAAATTACATACTGCAAATTAAGGGTGTGAATAATCTTACACAAGTCTGTAGCCTAAAAAGATACAGATAGATTTTAGTAGGCTTAAAACAGGTAAACAGACTTTTTGTTTATTACTGTAAAATGTCAGGGGTATACAAAAGCCAAATAACTTAAGACATAATTGCTGACTGTAAATTAGAAATCATTAAGTATTTGTATCCAAGTTGAGAAATTGTTATATCATTATCAAGTCATATACATCATCATTATATTCAGAAATACAGGTAAGGCAAAAGCAAAATAAATATTTCTGCTGATGAGCCTTCTTAATGAGCTTAATGAGCCTTCATGAGGGGGTAACAAGTGCTCACTTCTCATCAAATAAGGTTGGTACTGTCACCTGTTTGTGTGTTGCTGTATTTATAAATTAGTTGGGTCTGGTACTGTATTTGTCCCAAACTGTTTCACACAGGGTGTATTGAACCGAGGAAGTCGCATACCAAACCAAATGTCCTGTGACCGAAACAATTACTACTCACATGCATGTAACACAAATTCTACAGCGCAAATTTTACCCACAAAGTTTTGGCAGTGCACCAGTTGTCTATTAGCTGTAGCATGCTATTTGACTTAGCTTGGTTACTACACTCATGTAGTGTTCCAGTCATCTGTATGGTAAATACAGCTAAGAGACAAAAGTTGGAGGATCCTCCTGTGACATTTAGATCCAACGATTCATGCAGTATCACCCGAACAGACTGGGAGGCGAACCCCTATCACCACAGCGTTCAGGCAGCCTCTCACTGTATTCAGACTATACCAAAGAAAAGAAAAAAACTAATGATATATGAATGTTTATCACTGCAGACATGTGACCAAACCCATTCACAGAGAATACAGGATCAGTCAAAGTGCTTGAGCCCTGCATCAATGTGCCTTCATGTATATATCTTAGTCCGTTGTGTCTGCACTTTATAAACAAGCCCAATTATCTTGGGTTGCCCCCTGAAAGAAGCTTACAAAGATGCACAGTGACCACATTTCAATGAGGAATTATAAATAAGGGAAACCATAAATATATTCTTATATTAGCTGCCACATAACAAAAATCCTTGTGACAACATGCACAGGTAAGACAGTGAAACAAATGGTTGGTAAACAAGTTTTGGCTTGTGTGTTTTTTTTTTATCATCACATGGCACACAGAGCAATGCAGCAGCATGACAAGCTGCAAATTTTACAAGTTAAGAGTCATGGCCAATAAGCTATGGCTAAATGTTTACTTTCTTAAAATTCATGACAAAAATGTTATTTTTTTACCCACTGTACCAAAAACAGACCATACTGTGACCCCAAAACACACATATTATAAATGATCAAAGACAACATCCTTGCTTGGCACTCACACAAAAACTGTACAGCACTGGATCATTATTTTTAACCCTACTAAATTCCCCCCTATGAAATGAACAGTCTTTTATTTTTGGCTAAATGCTCACGCTCACACTCACACACACACACACACACACACACACACTACATAAAAGAGAAAAGTCCAGTTTTATTCTCTAGTAAGAAATCTTAGGACTATAATGTTTTTGGACATTGGCCCGGATGGGTCCATAAAATGACCAAGCAGCTGACCTAAGTCACCATCAGACACAATCCAATATGTCTTATCTAGCACTCCCTATTCTCACAGTACCCCTGATGAGACAAAGATTTCACATGTTCTTATCTAATATGCAAATCTCTAAGATCAGTGAACCAGTGAGATCCACAACCAGAGGAGTAACCTGATTAGAAGAGCAACAGGTTTCAGCATTAGTCCTAATTATGGCAGCCCATTTACGCTAAAGAAAAGAAAAATCAACTTGGTTACTCTCCACAGCTGTGGGTTCCTAATTACAATCTCCTCTTTCCCTCATTAACCTGGCCTCATCTTGATCCTTGGTTAATAAGGAGCAGATTAGCGTTATTTGGGCTTATTAACAATAGTGTGACAGGGATTTATATTCAGACAACTTGTCAACAGTCTCTACTATAAAACCTAGACAGCTAAACCTAGCGTACTCGATGTGTGTCACAACATTCGGCTAAGGAGATTAAGAAAGGAAATATTTCACCCCTGGATGTACTTGTACAACAAACTAAAACTGGACTCTATTGAAATCAAGATTTTTAAAGGTAAAAGTGCACAGATTTGTCTTTACAGTTTTACTACTGAGAAAACACGCTTTAGAACAGCTTTTTAACAATGCAATGAAAAGCTCAGTCATGGTCATAATGTGATGATTTATTGATCCATGCAGAATGATTCTATTCCCTGGAGGTCAGAATGAAACAGACATCAACCCTAAAGCTGTGTCTTGCCCACAGCTTATTTAGACATTTCAACAATGACATTGTTAAGAATCATGGGACATGAGCCCTGGTTGCCAGGTTGAAGGAGGTATGCTTAATTACTTGGCCACCCTGCCACCCCTCTGCACCAATCCTAAATAACAGATGGGTAATGCAGTGCTTCCACTGCCGTAACAAAAGCTGGTGCAGGGCGAGCCATGAGCCAGCAGGCTGCCCGCAGCTGAATTGTGTCCCATCAGTCATGACTGCAGGAGATTTTGGCCAACAGCTGTGCCGGTCATTCTGTTATCTCTATTTCAGTGTTACCCTGACATGCAGCCACTCTACACCCCAAGCAGAGCTAATTGGTAAGCTGGCACTCAGGGTGGCACAGTATAATATTTCAAATGAGGAAGTGTTGGTGAAACTGCTCAAAGGCTAAGAGGAGAGCAAAAATATGCATGTATCACACAGCCTTGTCAAGGCGGAGCCGGAAAGACAGGAACACCGTCAGAGATGACGAGTCACTGTGATGCTGTGATGATAAAACAATATGTTTAATGACCAAATGACTACTCTGCTGTTCAGGTGTGAATGGAGTGAGCTAAGAAAAATGAGGGGGATGTATAAGGAGAAGCTATGAGGAGGAGATGTATGATGCCACCACGCCCCCAGCAGCATTAGTTAACAGGAAACAAAATAATGCATTATGTCACATATGTACTTATGACTAAATTGAGACACTTATGTGTGTTGCATGGGTGGTTAAGTGTATGAGTGTGTCTGGCTGACTGTGACCAGGAGTTGGCCAATGTGGATTAGGGCATACAAACCTCCTATAAACCTCTTTCCTGACACAGACTCAGTGCGTAGGCTGACAAACAAATAGTTCTTTGACACACAGTCTTTTGAGGAGGCAAGTGTGTAATTAGAAATTTTTGTTTCTTTGTCTAATGCTGCTTATGCAATGGCCATGACAACTGCTGACTGATCACATCTTTGTTAAGAGCCTGGCTGACGCTGGAGTTTTTGAGGCCAACGCTGATATCAACATTTGTTTTTTAAAAATAAGATGGTGTCTGTTAAGCATTATTTTTCTCACATACACACATAACAAATGAATATTCTTAACAAGGATCACTAAAAATGTCTGTGGTGTTATGACCAAGATATGTATTGAAGTATAAGATATTTTAGAGTTGAAGATGACTGTAACAGAACATATAAGATAACAAATTTCTGAATTGTGAATGTTACTGGAAATTAATTCTCTTCGAATAACGGTGCAAACAGTGGCTTGTAAGTTAGATATATAAATAATGGTATAATATAGGTCTACATAAAAATGCAACAAAAATATCACTGGACTGTAATTTCTTTTCAGATATAGTCTAACGTTCGTACATTAGTAGAAATGGATACATCTGTGATACACCAATTAGAGCTGGAACTAGGGTGGAAAATTTAATTTAATTTTCTTGTTTGTTTGTTTGTCCACCAGCCAAATGGCTAGTGAATGTTCACATTTTATCAGCCACTTCTTTTCTTTTTTTGGCTGGTCAGTAAAAAATCTACCAGTCAGCAGCATTTGGCTGGTGGCTGCTGCTAATTTTGTGCTCCGGCTACAACTAATTAAAATATTGATTAATGTGTCCATTATTTCTTTGATGAATCAGTGAATCATTTAGTCTATAAAGTCATAAAATAGGGAAAACCGGCCATCATAAATTCCCATATCCCAGAGGTGTGTCTTCCCAGTGCTTGTTTTGTCTTCCAATAATCCCAAACCCAATTTTACAATAACATAAAGAAGGGGAAACTACCAAATCCTTGCGATTGAGATGCTGGAACCACAGAATGCTGGGTTTGGTTGCAATTTGATTCTACTAATTTATTAATCGACTAATCTTTTCTTTTCTTCCTCCCTATGTATTGGCTGGGCTTCAATCTTCTGTAACTAGAGACACAGTTAAACAGAGAGGGTCATGTCTAGAAGGAACCCCAGACCCGTAAAAAGTCTTGCAAGGTAATCTGATGTTTGAATTTGAATATTCAATGATTATTATTGCATCTACAGACAGGATACCCAAACCCTAACCCAAAATCTGAGTGACTCACCATGGCAGCTAAATATTCCAGGGGAAACCTTCCCATGTTTCCATCAGACACACAGCAAACAGACCTGCTGGCCTCCCTCTAGTAACACACAGGGCCTGCACAGTGTAAGTCACTGAGATTCAAAATACACCAATTAACACTAGTCTCCTTTATACTCTTCTTCAGTAGTGCAGAAACTATTAGTTGTTTAATCAGGTCAGGTCAGCTGACCATTGATACTGATGTGTAATCATTTATCCTTTATCTCGATTCTACAGTCAAGCAGCAAAGATCAAAATAGGCCATGTTTCTTTAGATTTTTCATTTCTAATTAACACAGCTTCATAGAGGACAAGAGGCAGTGCCCAGCTGAACTTGAGGCTCGACAGCTGGTGGTGACATCTTCAATACACACTCCTCCTGCACAGATACCAAACATCCACGTTTAATGGTAACACACAGATACTCAGACCCATTATAAAAACCATACAGTAGCTAATATAGCTACCAACACATAGCTGTGGTGCTACGATACCCCGGGTGGCAATGTCACCCAGCTCTGTGTGAGCAAATGTGCTCAATGCCCATGTAAATGACTAAAACCTAATGAAGCCAGCATGGACAGATGAGAGCCAGAAAGTGAGGGTGTGGAGGGTGGGCAATCTTGCACATGAGCCCCTTTTCCCCACATCGCTGATGATGAGGGTTGGAGCTGAGACAAAGCAGAGAGGAGCGGTGCTCTGGGTAAAGATGTCCTCAGCCGAACCGGGCGGCATGGCCAAAACCCCCTCCCTTGACCATTTTATCAGCCGCTGCAGTGTGGGGGCACAGAGCCAGAGAGACAGCCTTGATTCAGCATAATACCCTGACCCAGACTAAACACCACACGGGCAATACACAAGCAAGGGCTTTTCCTGGTGGGGAATTTAAAAGCAGCCCTCTTTCTTAATGTCCGAGGCGCCTTCACCACAACGCAGGCAGCAAGGTCATCAATAATAAAAAACGATTTCAAGATCGCTGTGTTAAATGCATCACTGCCAACTGTAACTGCAATTACTACTCTAAAAAGACAGCAGAGGAGCAGGATAAGCTATCTTAATAGTGCTGGCCAGTAAAATCATAATTCATATTACTAAAACGATGCTTTAATTTATCAGCTTTGACAGTGGAATATAGGAATATAGGGCAACTGCTGCAGGAGGAAAGAACTAATGATAAAAGGTGGAGTCAAAGTACTGGTGTTACAGACCGACTGGTTTTCTTGTTAACTATGGATGTGTTTAAAAACAGAGAGCATCCACAAAAGCTGTCCTTATGGACACTGAATATCATCAATATCACATATCAGTCCATTATGTGATACCCAATATCACATATCCATCTAATTATTTTCCTAGACTTTTTTAGGCTGTGCAGATACCAGTGGTATAAGCACCTGTCATAGATTTCCCATGATGAACATAATATCATAAACGCCTTCTAGTGCACATCAAACCAGTGCAGCATTACTGCACATTGCAGATTCTAAAAGGACCACAGGATATATACTCAACATAAGATTTCTAAGGTTACAATTTATCATGTGGATACTCAGTATTCCCACTTTTCAGGTTTTTTAAATGTACATCCATGCAATGCAGCAGCAGCATTCAGCTTTTTGTATAGGGCCTTGTGTATTAACTTAGTTGTTTCTAGGGCTGCAACTAACAATTATTTTCATTATCATATAACTATCAGTGTGTGACAGTATATAAACTGTCAGAAAATGGTGAAAATGTTGGTCACTGTTTCCTAAAGCCCACAATAAAGTCCTTAAAATGTTGTTATTCTTGTTTCAGTGGATTTTCCATAAAAATAAATAAGTTAAGGTTCAGCTGTCACACCTTTGGTACCATCTTTGCCACATTATTTGCCAGGGGAAAACCCTGAAAACAAACATCGAAACCCCCAGATGGGTGCAATACATATACAAAATGTACATGCAGTATATCACAGCCACAAAAACCTCACAATTTTAACAATATTACTACAGCAAAACGAAAAGAAAAAAAACCCCTCAGAAAAACGTTTTAATCTATCCAACAGACCTTGAACATAAGAGGCTTTATATTTAAATGAGCTGTCAAAATACATGTTAACACTTTACAGTTGGACTTAAGACACAAGTGCTACTGTGTGACTATTTGTTGTGCACTCATTATTACATAAACAGCTTAGTGATGCAGAGGTCAACTAGAGTGTGCATTAAAAGTAACCCTTGTCTTCATACCACAGAGTCTAAGCAGGATACAGAGGTGTTCCAGATTTTTTTTCATACAAATAGCCATCTTAAATTCCAAAAGGGATTACTAATCTTAATGAGCTGTTGTGACAGTTTCTATTGTTGAGGGAGGTCAAAGGCCATTTAGTTAAATCTTCCATCAGTTCAATGTTAGACAGCCAGAGTATTCAAAGCATGCCTGTTGAGGTTGCTCACTGAATCTTGTATGATCAGTGAAAACGATAAATCGGATATGCAGCCACAGCAAGCACAATTACATATTTTGACCACTTGATGACTGTAAGCAGTGTCAGCTTTAATAACACAGGGACACAAGAGGTTAGACTACTGGTAATGTAGACCTGAAATGATTAGTCCATTGACTGATCAGTCGATCGACAGAAATTTAATCTTCAACTATTGCACAGTTTGGACTCTCTGGGACATAACATGACATCATGTCAAGGACTTTTTAAAAAAAAACTATTTTCGAACAATTTACAGGCCAAACAATTTCTCAGGAAAATAATCAGCAGATTAATCAATCACAGAAATAATCATCCGTCACAGTCCTAGTGTAAGGTAACGTGGCAATGAGGAAAGTCCCTATTATGGAAAAAAAAATCAAACATTCAAAAACACAAACACAAAACAGTAGGCCCACAGTAGTCCTCACCAAAATGGACAGAAATACTAGAATTTTCTCAAAAGTACAAACACTGGGAACTAGACAAAACATGCAAACTCATTTCATTTGCTCCGGCAGAAATGCAGAAATGAAAAGTTTTTTTGCTGCTTGAAGACTGCCCCAACTTGCATCTACCACTCAGCACTGTGTCACACTTTTTGTTGCTCTGATGGGTTGTAGGTCTGTCCAGTCTACAGAGGCATTTTGTTGTGCACCCACTGATAATCCCGATTGAATTTGTCTGGAGTCTCTCAGTTCATTTTTGATGCCAAGCAAACAAATTGTGCCCTTAAAGTGACATAAAAACACATCTAACAAGGAGGGTTGGGTATCGAACATGGCACGGGTTCCCACAAGACCAACACCTACCGGACCAAATCAAAACACAGATTATGGTGCCACATGTCTGAGCTGTCCATAGAAATACTTTCCCTCTGGTGCAGACAAAACAGACATATCACCTCACTCTACATAACTCTGGCAGCAGGAAGCCTTCTGCTAGGTAGTAGCCACGTTAAACACAGTTAAAATGCTGAGCTAAACTATCTTAAGGACATCTGTATTTCACTTTAAATGATTATAACATCAGTCAGGATGTCAAATAATTGTGTGTAAACGGGGGAAGCATCTGGCAACACATGGGACATGATTTTTTTTCTCAACCTCAATTTTCAACCGCTTTACCTATAAGTGGTGTGAGTGCTTGTATGTGTTCCCAACAGCCTTTACTAAACGTTTAGATATACAAAAATTGGTTGCACAAAGCATAAATTAATTGAAGATGAAAGCTGATTTTAAAACATTTATTCCATGGCATCTTTTCCCTTTAATGTGGAACTAAATGCAAGGTCATACTTTTCTGCAAGCTACCATTTAATAGTCAAGACATGCTCTGGTTTTACAACTCTAGGCTACATTGTAAGCTTTTTCTTACTATATGCAGCCACACCAGGGAGGGAGACGGTAAAAAATAATTCCCATTTGTATAGGTTATACATGCTGCTGAGTGTTTTTCAGTCGGTCATTCAAATTAGTCTCATCTCTTACCCCTCAAAAACAATGTGAGGCTGACAACACACTGAGAAGTAAGCTTTTTAAAACTGTTAATTTTTCTGACAGTGTAAAAATAATGTGAGCCAATGACCGTCTCCTATGTATTAGATCTAGACTCCATTAACTAGCCTCTTTCCAACAAGCCTGTTGGAGTTATACCACAGACTGCATTGCTGTGGCTCTAACAGGCTTGTCCTACTTCCCTCAGGGTCTTTGGCTGGCTGAGTGACATGGGAGCTAAGGCATGCCTGGAGATGAGGCCGCTGACAAGGCATTGTTAGCTACAGCCACTGGGTCTGGTTGTCCTTGCTTCCCTGGGCCCCTTATTGCCAAATGGGCTGTAACCAATGACCCACTTGAGCATCTCCAGCTATGTTTTCCTTTTGCCATCTGGGAGGTCAAGACGGGGTTGTTGTTGTTAGCACTATACATGTTAATCCCAAGAGACAGTCATAAACTATGCTCAGACACACATTAACATCCTATAACATGGCTCAATCTAATCTACCGTTGCAGCTAAACCCAGTGTCTGGAACCAAGACACTGACCTAGTGACTCATGGTGTCATTTGCTGGGTTTGTTTGGTTTAAGACTTGCCAAATCTCCAGCAAACACTCAGAGACAGGCAGCTTCATATCACTGCCAGGGTATCATAGCCAGCTCTGCATTCACAAGCTGAGAGCCAGATTTAATCTACAGAACAACAAGCTGCCAAATACCACAGAGAAGTCTGCAGAGTCAGAAGTAAACTCTGTGTCTGCGAGTGTGCACACAGCGTTCAACAATGAGATAAAAATCTATACACAGAACCACAATTGGCAGAAACGGGAAGTTTCCAAAGTTTAAAAAATAAATTCCAGCAAGCTATGATAGAATGAGGCAAACAGAAACACAAGAAGTGTTTCCTCTCGACAATGAAAAAACTCAGAACAGGCATCTTTCTCTCAGATTAACATCCTTGCCTGAGCCAGGGCCATCTGTGTTATGCCAGCAGCCTGGCACGATAACAGAGATGTGGGGGAGATGGGTATGGGAGGAAAGGGGCAGAGGAGTGTGTAAGAGAGGGGGGAGGAAGAGAGACAGAAAGAATAAACACAGGACCAGATTAAAATTTCTAGGCAAGAAAGCCATGTGACCACTCTGGAAGGAGGGAAAACAGTGGAAAATCACAGAGTCATATCTCTTTCACAGAGAGTGCCTCTGTCTTCCCCCTTTCCACCACTGTTTTCTTAGCATGGCAAAGCTGGCATCACCTAGATGCGACACTAAAGAGTAAACATGCATAATACAGGCATGAAATAGATGAGACCTGTACCTGCTTTTTGCTGTTGAATACGACCGAGAAGATCTCGTGTGATTGTGGGCAGCGTGGGTTCTCAGCTCAGACCACCAGTCTT
Source organism: Lutjanus campechanus (assembly GCA_027495735.1). Taxonomy (NCBI): domain Eukaryota; kingdom Metazoa; phylum Chordata; class Actinopteri; order Lutjaniformes; family Lutjanidae; genus Lutjanus; species Lutjanus campechanus. Next base: position 45,866 of record JAJHUR010138155.1, read on the forward strand.
TACAGTGGCTCTTTACATAACACACAACAACATTAAGCGTGCTGATAAATCCCACTGGAGCTACAAACTCTAAATTTCTCTTTAAGGACAGTAAAACATCTAATTTGCTGCACTAAGATGTAGACTCCGCTAGCCAATCTTGGTGCACTTACTCAGATTTAGGATGTGTTAAATGTGCACCATAACACAATAAAGCAACTCTAAAACTTGTCCATATTACACATTAAATGGCACTCTGATCGTGGCTTTATGAACAATAGTAGCTCATACATACAATGAAATATTCAAAGTAACTAGAGATGAAAAAATCAATTAATCAATGGTTAATATTCTGTCAATTTTGAAAATTGATTACTGTTCAGTTGATGTTAAGCAGAAACCCCTGGTTCTAGCTACTCACATGACTATTTGCTGGTTTTCTTGGTCTTAATATTGGTAAAAGTGATAGCAAAACTAAATAACTGTCCAGTTTTTGACCGTTGGTCAGACAAAACAAGACATCTTTAGTAGGTCTTTATTTTTATTATCCACATGGTAGTATGTAAATGTTCATGAGAGCATTATCTGGTATGACTTCATTTTTCCTTTTTTGTCATGTACTTCTGCCACGCACCTAGTATATATTGCAATTGGATTTGCATGCTTCTGGAAAGTTTCTGCAAAAATATCCATTACAGTTCCTTTGAGCCAAAGGTACATCTTGTTTTATCCAACCAACAGGATAATCCAAAAAGAATCAATTTACTACAAGGAAGGGAAATCAACCAATTCTCGTCCGAACAAATTTTTGACCAACAAATCTATTTATCAATAAATACTTGCAGCTTTGAACTGAAGATAACAACATAGGCAGGGTGGATCGATGCAGACTCCATCTTTATGGTTGCATGCCAGCCGTGTTTTCTGAGGAGATTTTAAGTAATATAGATTACAGCTGGTTGGCTTCCCTGTGTGCATATTGAGTTTTGCCAAGTGATAATGCAGTTGGTTATGCGGGGTTTGGAAGAGTAGGGTATACTGAATTAATTACCTTGATCATTTTAACTACAGGGTCACAGATATACATTTGATTGATTTTTTTAATGTGCAATGTAAAACCACCCACAAGGTTGCTGCTCAACGTCACATTGCCACTGGCACAATAAGGAATTTATTTTAATCATTTTAAAACTGATTATACTAATTTTTTACAGTTCTATGTAGCTTTTGCCTGTTGGTAGGTGGCTTAGCATCGTGTCAAGAAAAATCTGGGGGGTTTTTTTGTGTTTATTTTTAAGTATTTTTTAGGCTTTTGTGCCTTTATTAGAATAGGATAGCTGTACAGAAACAGGAAAGGGGGGAGACTATGAGGAGATGACATGCACCAAAGGGCCACAGGCAGGAAATTGAACCCATGGCTGCTGCAGAGGACTATTTACTGAGTTACAGGCGGCCCCCAAGAAGGAAAAGTTAGCTGCAGGCCTACCAAAATGTACTGAAGCAAGGAGAACAGTCTCAAACACGTGCCAAACAGTCAAAAATGTACTGACATTGGTTAATTGAAGCACTAAAAAACACGCCATTTCATATTAACTTTTGAATTACGGACCTGCCACATTTTTTTGTCTGACATGATTCAGCACTGCTCTAATAGCTTAATATTGAACTGCTTGCCATAAACAGCTTTGATGGTTCAACTCACTGGATGATCAATTTCATACAGGCAGGATTAATCAACATGAGATCACAAACAATTCTGATCAACTGTAGAAGGAATCACGTGAGACCGTATTGACTCTGGCACACAAAGTCTCTAATGGTTCTGATCCACTCAGTAAGCTAATGAGCCAGAGAGTGCTCTGATGAAACACATTGATCAGGTCAGCACAGTATTTTGTTTAACCAGCTGTTTTTATGGAAGACAGCTCAAAGCTACAATATACCAGAGACAGTGCCGGGATGAGAACATGATTGTGAGAGAGGACCATTTGTATTGTAATTAACATCCATTATTGACTGTCCACTAGAGGGAGTTTTAATATGTGTCACCAGGGGAGAATAAAACACTGTAAAGTGCTTCCGGTTCCACTTCCTATCATCCGCTGAGTCCAATTCCACCTCAGTATTGTCAGGTTGAGGGAGATGTCGGATTGCTCATTGCTATTATCAGTCAGCATGACATCATCATCCAAGTGAAGTCACTGCGTGTCACTCAGCACTACTGTAAATTTACTTATTCCTAGCCAATGGCATGTTATCTTCTAAATCCAGTGGTCAGATGTATCACTGCCTTGTGATGCTACAGTCACACAAAACGGGTTTGGCTCTTTCAATGCATCGAGCAGTTTGCATTCTTCATTCTCTCAGGTTACTGACGCAGCATGTTTTCAGTACCCCAGGCATTAGTATTCATTGAGGCCACAGGACGGCCACACATTTCCCAGCAGGCTACAGCGCACTTCAGCTGCTTCCTGTCTGCCTACCTCCTGTTGCACAGAGGGAGGGAGGTAGGGAGCAGCACGGCTCATAACATGCAGACACACTGCTGGGACCGAGTGCACACAAGCATCTCCTGTACCGTCCCATCTAATAATTGCGCTCTAAGTCACTGCATTGTCAGCTGGGCAAAAGACTGGAGCAAAACCAAAGGACAGCTGAATGTAAACTGTTGAATGAATTCTCAAAAATTTAAATCTGAATGGTGAAAGAATAACAAATCACAGTACAACTTTTCTTCCTTTGAGGGGGCCAGTCATGCTTACTGTAGTCCCCCTTAAGCTTCCTGGGAGAGAGAGGGAGAGAGAGATAATCCCTGCTGCAGTCTCGAAAGGACGGAAATAATTAGTTAATACCTTTGCACAGTCTAAGCTGCTGATTTTCCTGTCTCTGTGTAATGCAAGACAAGATAGACTCTCCTTGTGCATTTGCAAAACTGCTGATCACTATACTTCAGTGATGGTATGCGTCTCCACGTCAGCAGCTAATGCTTGTCAATCACTTTTCCTGTGTAAACCATTTAAAATTTAGTGGTAACCCATTAGCAACGCAGTGGAATCCCTGGTGGAACTCTGGCTGATTGACAGCTCCCCGAAGACATCACCATTATACCAGTGAGATGTGTGAACCTTCACCGACAGAGAGGGAAGCACACAGAGAGGGTTTCCTCTAAGAGTTACTCATTCCACCATTAATATGAATCACTGAGAGAAAAAATTTATGTCTTGTAGATAACAGAAATGTGAGGATAGTTTTTACTAAATTACATATATTGTTCGAAAGCATCTCCCACGTGCATCCGTGAGTGTAGAAATTAGAAGAAAGGGTGGTACACGCTGCTTGAGTGTAGGACTGCAACTAAAGTTAATTATCATTGATTATTTTCATGATTAATTCAGTCTATAAAATGTCAAAAAAATGTTCATCACAATTTCCCAGAGCCCAAAGTGGTGTCTCAAACTTTAACGTTAATGTTTGGGTTTTTTTCACTTGCCCATTCAGGCAAGTGGGGCAGAAATCTGCTTGGCTACAGTCAATTTTTACTTGCCCCTGTACAAATTGTTTTACTTAGCACTTATCAAATAACAACAAAGACTAAAGTTAATTGTCATGTTTAATCTAGGGCTGCAAATGCCTATTAAAGTCAGCAAACAGAGAAAAATGTCCATCACAGTTTTTCAAAGTCTGCGGTAACGCCGTCTTGTTTTGGGAAAACAGCTGACTTTTCTGACACTTTTAAGGTCTTTTAAAAAAAAAAAAAAGCCTAATACTTTTATGAAAAAATACTTTAACCATTAATTGATTATCAAAACAGTGTAATACTTGGGACCAGTTGAGCAAGTTGAGCAGATTTATTAGCTCAACGTTGCATTTTACTTGCCCTGAGCAAGTGGGCAATCTTTATGGTTGAGCCCTGCTGTGATGGCATACAAGTTGTCCAATTTACTTTTACAGAACATAATGCTGATTTTTTTTTTTTTTTTTTTTACTGTACAGGCATCACTTTATGTATATTTAATTATTTTTCTTAATTCAAGATTATTATATTTTTCTATTTATGTTTTTTTAATCAATAGTTATAATTATTAAAAATAGTAGTGAAAATGTATGGTTTCAGAGTCTAGATGGAATTTTGGACAATAAAGTTCATTGTTAAACTGTGAAAATACCCTGTCTGACTGTACATATTTTTGTCACAAGTGTAACCACACTTCAGGGATTATTGCTATATTGGACAATATACTATATCAGACTTTTGTTACTCCACAATATCGGTATTTGCTTCAAAAATCATTATCATCGGGCCCTACTTCAAATTGATTCTCATGTCCACCCAACAGTCCAAACCCAAAGACTATTCTTTTACCATCACAAATTACAAAGGAAAGCACTAAATGCTCACATTTAAGAGGCTAGAGCCAGCAAATATTTGATATTTTTGCTTAAGAAACAATTAGTTAATTATCAAAACAGTTGACAACTAATTTTCTTTTAAGCAGTTAATCAAATATTTTTTGCAGCTCCACTGGGTGCCACAAGAGTTTTTGTACATTACCTGCAGCTCACACCAGGCAACTTCCACCCAGGTCTCAGTATCCAGGCCCTTGTAGACTGTCTTGAAGGACCCTCTCCCCAGCTCGATGTCAAATTTGAGGAATCTTCCTCCTGGAGATGTGGATACCGCTTTCATCTCTGCCTCCTCCTCGTTCTCCTCACTGGCTGCCTTGATAGCAGCTTTACCAGCATCACTGCATGTCAGATTTATTGCATCTCCACCTTTCTCCTTCTCCTCATCGGCACTGGCACTCTCTGTTGCACTGTCTTTTTGCCCACCTTGACTTTCAGTGCTGGAACCTTCCTGTATCCCACAACTAGTCCCCCGCCTCCTGTCCACTATTGTTCGCAGGTTTATGTTTAGGATCTTACTCCTGTTATCGCACTCAGGTGCTTCAAAGGCCTGCTCGTCTGTGTCTGAGAACCACAGACTCCTCCTGATGAATCTCTGATGCACACTCCTCTGATAGCTGGAGGAAGGATATGCACTGGGGTCACTCCCACCTCTCACTACTGAGTCCACAAGATTGACATTTCCATCACCCATGGCCCCATACATATTCATAGCCAGTTCACACTGGGAGTTGGGTACTGATGGACATTTCAGTTCTTGGTGGGGCTCGGAGTTGGAATTCGCCTCCGGCTCCATGGTGATTTAAAAGTTCAGTCACTTTGGTTTCCAGGTCATTCGTGCCATGGCTAGACTTCCCAACATGCAGCTTCAGAGACGAGTACCTGCAGCGCCCACTCGGTGACGCAGTTTGCCAGCAGAGGCCCCTAACAACACCGGGATGGATGACATAGACGAGATTTCATCCGATATCAAGAGCTGCAAAAGAAATGTTGCCAGTTTGTGAAACAAAATTCTACAATTCCCAGTGCTATAAATTGGTTTATGAGTGTCAGTCTTTGTGGAGTTAAAGTTAGTTGTGTCAGTAAAAAGAAAAAACGCAGGTGGATTGAAAAGACAAGCCCATGAGTTAAAGACGTCGTGTCTAGAAGGGAACCCCATATCCGCGGGAGATCTCGTGAGAGTTGTATAAATCATGATTTTTTCCTATTCTAACCAAGTTTTTTTGTCCCCAGTTCTGTTCAAATCCTAATCACAGCGTTGTTACATTACAAACCTAAATAGTTCGGAGAAGATGTATAATTTAAAACAAATAGCATCTAAATATCGCAAGAGTTCCGCAAAAACAGAGTTCCCTTTTAGCTAGACACGACCGTTAAAAAGATATTGTTAGCGCGAGCCATCATCGGCCAGGTGAACGAAAAACTAGCAAGATGGTTCCGACGAAGTTAACGGTAAGTTCGGTAATTAAGAACTTAGTAACTAACAAAACAGCTAGTATTCAAACATTTTATTACAATTATGTTGAACCAAGATGGGACACGACCTACCTTGTTCAAAAAGCGAAGAAATCCGTCCAAACCTCGGCTAAAGTCACGCAGGTCCAGTATCAGAAGAACCTCGCTAACGTTAGCCGATTGTCCACAGCAGAAAGGTGGACTTTAAAACGCCCTATCTGCATATTATCCCCATATTCACGCACAAGAGCCGCCCAAACGACCGCAAAGAAATTAAAATTCAACTCTGTCTTCGCCAACTGAACACACACCCCCACATTAGCGTGGAAAAATGACGAATATATAGTATTTATCTCCTTTCAAGTCCTCGCATCCTTCTCCTCTCTTCGGTTGCAGATAACGAGTCTCTCTGCTGCTTCTTCTTCGTGTATGCGGAGCGTGTAGTTAAAGAGCACTCGGACCGCTTTGAGACACGGGAAATTTTAGTTTTCCAGTCGTCCCCTCGGCAATTAATTCACGCCGACAACTGCTTTCGCGTGTCATCGTCTCTCTTCCATCAGGTTAATAATACAACGGTGAGGTGAGGCACACAAATGTGTTTCCCATTCAGCTCGCTTGGTTCCACGCCCCTGGTAACGACTGGAGGGACCGTCCAATAACACAGCACGCTGGGACACCGCTCACACTGCTGTACTGCTCAACAGCAAGAGTGACATTTATCTCGCATGAAAAGATCAACAAAGACTGTCTGGCAGCAGTGCAAGTGGACGACACAAGCGGTTAAATGATTATTCCTTGCAAATGCCTATTATGGTCTGTGAAAAATTCTTTCACGCCCTTCACCAACTCATCCAATCACGTGTCTCTCTCTCTATGATTCTCACTCATGGCTCAACAGCTTGCTGTACAACACATTTTTCTAAACAAAACTATAATAATAATATAACTGGCTCATTATAGAATAACTACATGTGCATCTGATACTCTGTTAAGTGGGCTATAAGCTTGCAGGTCCCGTCTTCCCTCACTACAGGACACTTTGCAGCTCAGTTTCCCAGAGCTGCAGCCTGCAGCTGAGGTGCAGCAGTATCTTATACGCATCCATGGGTAAATGATGAACATCAGCAGCAGCAACAGGGGAAGTGGGACTGAGGTAAGATATTTGAAACCATTTTTTATAAGTTAGATACGTAAATCCTGCTTTGTGCCATACTAATGTATACTTTGTGCCCTTAAGTTTTTAAGCCCGCTTACTTCTCTCCATTCCACTGTTCAGGTATAATCTAACAGTGATCATGCATTCACTTTTCTCCCCAAGACTGTGGAACAGTTGGCTACTACTACTAGATTTTCTTCTTCAATTTACTTTTAAGATCCTGTTTGATTTTAAGATCCATTTTATCTGTTTTATTTGTGCTTTATACTGTGCTTTTGTATTTTATATTTGAAAAAATATTCTATTCAAACAATATTCTAAAATTGGCTGTATATGTGTCTAATTTTCAAAGTAGTATAGATTGGTATGATAAGTGCTGAGTTGCACACAAAGCGTTGTTTTCATTTTTGCATTCTTGCAAACAACTGCATCCATATGGGGAAAATCCAACCAGTGCCAAAAAGTGCTTAGAGATGGACACATTTAGTACCTGGTATAGGGAAGAGCAATCAATACTGTGGCCAATGAATTATCGGTCAATAATGGGAAATTTATATTATTATTTATTAATCTGATAATGAAATTATAGCTGATAAATATTGGCTATAACAATATCTGATATGGCAGAATATGTCAAAGCAAAAAGGCAAAGGCAAAAATGCTCTATAAATCCAAAGGATATTTATTAAGTTTTTTTTATTTACTTTACAAGAAAAATTAAAAAAATCTGAATTGTTCTTTGCATTGTTGTAATCGTACTGTCTGATAGATTTGGACATAATCCCTTTCAATCATCTCTTATGACCCACTAGAAGTGTTTGGTGGTGTGTGTATCTGCAGAGACCCTGCAATCTGCCTGTATTTTCTTATTTTCTCATTATTTTGCTGTGCTTAGGACACTTAACCAACCCAAAACATCAGTGTTAGATGCCCTGCGAATGAGACTCAGTGCACTCTTTCTGGTGCGTTTATGGACAGCTCGGAAAAATCCTGTTGATTCTACCTATAAATCATCCATCTTTGCATGCTACAGTTTAGCCTTTCTTACCCTCAGATGTGCATAAACTGCAGGTTATATGAATGTTTATGAAATACAAAAATGTGAAATTATCAGTTAGCTTATAGGTATCAGCCATAAGAAGTAGTTAATTATGGGTTATTGTATCACCTGAAATTAAATCCATATTGTGCCTCTCTCATGTCTGGAAAATTGAAAGGAATTCAATGCAGCAGTCATGCAATAAATGCTTACATTATTAAGCTTAAATCATTAAATATTTGTATGTACTTTGGTGGCCATTGCTGAGGCCATAGTGTGTGTCATTGTTGCATTTTTATGTCAGTTGATCATATATCCACCCCTTGTGGTTTCTACATTTTCATGCCACATTTGGCCTCTTCTCATATTACATGCCATCTGTATGAGGGTGGAAAAACTATATAAATGCTGCAGAACAGAAATGATGCTGAATGGGATATATTATTGTATCCCACACACAGAAACAAGACAATAAAAGAAAGCATTTAAACAGATATCTTCATGTCTGTTTTAGGTATGCTGGGTCAGGTGACAGACAGTCTGGTTCAGTTGAGGACTGAAGCATTGTTGGCACCTGAGTGACCTTATAAATAATGAATGCGCTCCTTTGTTTCCACTTGACTGGCCAAGATGCGCACACAAACACATGCGCACACACACACGGTTTACTTTTACATAATGTCATCCTACTTCATACCACAACTAGATTGTTTTATTGTCTTTTATGTGGTGATTGAGGTTGCCATTTGACTATTAATTACAATATATGGTAGTTTAGAGCTGCATCCGGTTTTACAAGGCAAGGAAATGGACTTCACTGTCATCTCCATACACGCGGTCTTAATAGCGCCATTTAATTTCAGATAGATGCGTAAGTGTGTGTATGTGTGTGCGTTTGAGGAAGAAGGGAGGAGGAAGAGAGACATACCCTGGCAGGCAGAGGTACTTCCTTGTGACTGTCAGAGCTCAGCCAACAGATGCAGAATGTAATACCCTTACGCTCAATAAAATGACCAATTGGTCTCATTTACAATGTGTCTCCCTGCACCAGCGTGAGTCAATAAGAATGGAATCAATCCATGGCTGTTTAGTGGAGTGAAGATCTTATATGCAGACTTTCCACAGGCTTTTAATATCTGAGCCTGTGTTAGACTGAAATCTGAGACCTGTGTCAGATTTCAGTACAGCACTAACACCTTCTTCAGTGTGTCCTTTTGTCTTTTTTTGATGGGTTTTACATTGCAACTTTCTCCAGTCTGAGAGAGTGTTTGATTCTCTGAGTGATACAGACCACGATCTGAAACGGCCATGTTTGCTTTGCATTGTGTAAGGCTGTAAAACTAAAAGCCCTACAGAGAATCATGGAAATTAGATTTACAGTTGGGTCGATCCTCATCTGGACGACGGCCAGAGTTTGAGGTGAGTGAGAGAGGAGGGAGCCTGCTGATAGGACATGATGGATGGAAAGCAAAGAAGTGCTGATGTATAAGAAAAAAAAACAAAAGGAGGGGAACACACACACACACACACACACACACACACACACACACACACATCTACACAGTAACAGATGCAAGTTCATTTGCTTTTTCATCATGTTGCTGAACAGCAGCAAGTTCAATTTAACTAAATAATAAATGCAGGGTCTCCCTGTGTCTGAAGTGGTGTCCTGTATTGTTGTTGCAAAGAGTTTTCAGATAGAGAAATGAGTGGTACAAAGCAAGTCATGACACTCTCACAGTAACTGACATGCAGGTATTTAGCCGAGCTGTAATCAGCTAGTGTGACGATGTGGGAAAAGGGGAAAAGTTTAGGATTAGGTGTGCAAGTTGAATGAGTTCATTTCTCCTCTTGGAAGTATGCCAAAATTTTACTTGACCTTTGAATACACAATGAAAAACTATTTTAAGGTTCAATTAGGTTTAAGGCTTATATTCAATCTCCAGAATCTATAATGGCAGCTTTTCTGGAGGCTGCACTGCAACAAGCTAGGCTATATGAGGCAGACATAAACACGGCTATTTATGATGGGACACAACATTGTTTGTGAGCGAAAGGATAATTGTTGTTGATGTAAAGAAGCAGGTTTTTATTTGTTTTAAAAAATACTGCATGAATCATTTAAATGGAGGTTTAAATCTCTTCTTTAAATTACTTCCAGGCTCTTTAATTTTTCAGCCCAATTACTCCTCTTCATTCCACTGTTCAGGTACAATCGAGCAGTGATCATGCATCTTCAACTTTTCCCAGGAGACTGGGGAACACGTAACTACCCACTAGATTTCCTTTTTCAATTTATTTTTAAAATACGTTTTATTACTCAATCTTAGTAACTGTTAAGTGACTGTATTTTTGTGTTTTATGTGCTTTTTGTACTGTGCACAGATTTTTAACTATGATGTGAAACATGGGAGCACAAACAAATCAGTTAAAATTCTATTTTTCTTGTTCAACCATAATGTTGAAATTGAAAATATTGTATATTTCCGAGTGTATGTTACGGGCAGTCCAGGTTGTTTGGGTGGTACTTATGTATTTGTTCATTCATTCATACATTAATTCATCAAGTCATCTAAAGACATCCAGGCATGTTTTAACATGTATACAAATATCTTTATGTTAAATATTAATTTATATTATTTTTACAACAGTTAACTTGTTAAAATCTTTAAAATGACATCTACTCCTCCTTCAATGACAATCCAGAATATATAAATATACGCTGAACTGCTGGACGACAGGTATTTAAAGGCCTGTTGTCTAACAGTCCAACTCACTTTAAAGTCCATTCTCAGCGTATGTGCACTGGAGGCTTTAAGTTTCCACATCAGACTTTTGCAAGTTGAACATTGGACCAGACTTTGCTTCCAAACTGTTTGTGATGTCACAAATCGTGTTTGTACTCCCACCCCTGAAATCTGGATTTTTAATGAGCACACTTTGAGCATGGGAATGTCAGCACATGTCGACATGTGAACATCCTTCTGCACACATTCAACTGTGGGATCAAGAAGAAAAACTTTGTTTTTTGAGTGGAGGGGAACTTTAAGTTATTTGAATGTATCTGAAGCTCTCAGCATTGCACTGTGGTTAACAATCATATTAAGAAGTCCTGTATAACTAAATTACTTGACCATCTGATTTCTTTTGAAGCACTTTCTCGTGCACCCAAACAGTATAATATTACTGACACCTTATCTGATTCTGCAGTAAGCCGGATATGTTAAATATTATTGCGTGAATCAATCTGCTATTCCTCAGTGACGCATAACTGAGAGTTAATACAGATTCAAACAACTTTTCTGTCTTTGTCTCCCCTCCCCTCCACATCCTCCTACCATTCTCTCTCCTCAGTGCATCCCCTGAGTCTGTTTCAGACAAGGAATGCAGTGTGAATAATTCATCACAAAAATAAGCATTGCAACCTCAGACCAGTGCAGAACGATTGACTTGATGAGAACCTTTTGTTTTAGATTGTGCAAAATAAAAATAGATGGATGACTGACAAGTCCTCAAACAGGAAATGAAAAATTTATGCAAATATGTAAATGTGGGTTGTCTTCCATGTTTTTTAGTAACCTTTTTAGCAGCAGCCATTTTGACATGAAATAGTAGAGTTAACACAAGTGTTGCCAGTGACACTAATAGAGAGGCAAAGTCCCTCCCCTTCCCCCTGTGCCCCATGGGACCTTACTTATGAAAAAATAGTCAATTGTGAGAGACAAATAATTTTTTGATCTGGTTTGAACTTGTGTGACTACATCCCAGTACAAAAACACACAAGCACTGTAGCTTCAGCAGCTAACATTAGCTTGTGGAGAAAGAAAGTCATGACATCACTTAAGTGTCTTTTGAATGTGTAACTTTTCTAGTTATGTATCTTCACAATATTATACTTGAACAGTTTTGACAGACAGTGACTTCCTTGACTTGTAAAATTAACTTTTGACAAGTTGACAAACAACACATGTAATTCATAGCACAGTTCAAACAGAATCAAAGAATTATTTGCCTCTCACCATTGACTACTGTTCATACTTTTCCCAAGTATGGTCCAATGGTGGTCCAACAGAAGGGGAGGGACTTCGCCTCTCTATTGACCTCTCCCAAGTCACACCTATTTTGTGGCCTCAGTGGCCTATTTTGTGTATTTTAAAACCAAATTTTAAAGATTGTTAAAGGATGTTGCCTGGGGACCTGCAAAACGCAACATATAGCCACATTTTAAGTAAGCTAATGTTAGCAAAATGCTAGCTACCTAGCTAGCTAAGGTTTGTTTTTGAAGCTAGTTAAAAGATGCTGCTTGGGAACCTGTAAAGACGACATATAGTCACATCTTCAAAATTTGGTTTTCTTTTCAACATAGATGAGCTTAACGCCAAGTACAGAAAGCAGGAAAGAAGAAAGGTGACTAAGGTTGCATTGGATTCCAAGCTTGCTCAGCTGTTATTGGAGCACAGAGCAAAAAAGACTTCGGAAGGGTTAATTAAGCTTCTGTTCCATTCAGGTCAAACAGAGTCAGGGGGCTGCTACTATTGGATATTGGAACAGCTCTGCCACACTAAATGGAACAGGACCATAATAATCATTGGTAACACCTGTGTTTACTCTAACTTTTCATTTCAATATGGCTGCTGTGAAAGATGTCTATTTGAGGTGTTTTCCAAATTAACACCAGGATCAGATTCATCTGGTAAGATGGGTTTTTCCACATGAAGCATGTCCCCACCTTTCCTCATGACAGCACAGTGTGACACACCATGACACATATTCACTATCTTTTTGTTCTACATTATCCACACTGTTGTGATTAACTGTTGTTCTGTGTTCTCACCCATAAGATTAGACAGTTGACAAAAAGCTTGGGCTGACTGAGTAGATGGCCTTTAGTCTTGGCCTAGTAGACACAGCAAAAATAAATGAATGCAGCACTTTTGTTTTTGCTCCTGTTTTTCATGAGTCAAATTAAAAAATCTAAAACTTCTTCCATGGAAACAAAAGGGTTATTTCTCTCAAATGTTATCCACAAATTTATTAAAATTCTTGTTAGTGAGCACTTCTCCAGTGCCAAGATAATCCATCCACCTGACAGGTGTGGCATATAGAGATGCTGATTAAGCAGTGTGATTATTGCACAAGTGTGTATTGCAAGTGTCTTAGCCATTCTAAATGTGCAGTTTTACTTTGAAAAAGAGACATTTATTAGGCACTGATCTGTGACTATTTTACATAGGGTTACAGATGTCATTTTTCCCCAGGAAGGCAAAGTCATGACATGCCCTAGTCTGCCTCTGATTGGTTTACCCTGATATTCTTACCCTAACAGTAACCAATCATTCCTTAGGCCTAAACCTAACTGACCAAACCCAACCAACAAAAGCAACAAATACTAGCCAATGAGAGGCAGATTAGGGCAGGTCATGACTTTGCCCTCCTGGGGAAAAGTGAGTATCTGTTGCCTTATGTGAAATAGCCATAGTTCAGTCTTTTTCAAGATGAAATTGCACATTTGAAGACGAATTTCCACAGTTTTGTGAACAAATTTTGAGACAAATTAACCTTTTGTGTGCAATAGAAGTAGTCTTATGTCTTTAACTTCAACTCATGAAAAATGTGAGCAAAACAAGTGTATTGTATTTACATTTTTGTTAAATGTACAAACACAATACTACATGTCAAATGTCAAAGAAGGACTTCTTTATATTTGCTGCTGTGTTTCTAGACATAGTGACTGCATGTTTCTAACCTGTGATCTCACAACAAGCATTATCTCACTGTGGTGTGTTGACTTGGGGATAAAGGGCTATCTTTGAAAAGCCTGTGTCAGTGTTTGACCCTGACACGTCATGACAGTGTGCCATTTCATGGCGTTTGGCTCGAAATCACAGTCACAAGGGCACCTCACCACACCACATTGCCTCTTTTTTCCCGTGGAATGTAGAGAAACATGTTTTGAAGAGCTGTTTAATTCCTTGTTATGAGTCTTACCACGGGGTGTTATGGCTCAGAGTGAAAAAGATTTGGAAAAAGCCCATGGAGACTTTTTTATTTTTGAAGGTTCGCTGGATGTTGTCGGGATGTCTCTGTGGTGTTCACATGAAGCTATGCCAAATTATAAAATCTAAAATGATACGAGGTCCTCTGCCAGATGAAGAACTCGGCCAGTTACACATGTAATCCATGTCCCAGAAAGCAATGGCTTATTAAGAGAATTAAACATGGCTTGTCCAGTAGTTATCACAGGATTGGGGGAAAAAAAAACTCATCAAGATAATTACTGCAACCAGAGTAGTACCAGCTCCTCTCCAACCCCCACGACCACACCTTCTGTGCAGCTTGTACTTCCCCCTCATACATCAACTTAACCATGCCAGCTGATTGTTGTGAATCTCCTAAAGACATTGTAATTCAGCTGTAGCCTACCCTGTGGCAAATTAGAGGGTGCAGCTCTTCTATTCTCTCTTTTTTTGCCTCTATCCCCGGAGTAGAGGGAAGACAGTTCGTACCAGCTCTGTGGTTTGGTTAATCCCCGACAAGCTATGCTCTCTGCAGCTGCAGGGGTGTGTTGTGAGAAAAAGGAAGGCTTCGGTATCGAGGAAGAGACTGCTGATTATTTTGAGTATGTGAGTAGTGTGCAGGGTTTGGCCTTGACATGGCCAGATCTACAGTGAGGGTGCTCAGGTGTGAGCCAGGCTTGGCTGAACAGGAGGCCCAAAGTGGATGTTCATTCAGCAGCAGTGCTCTGGATGGAAGATGTGTTTTCATCATTTTAAAAGAGAGAGATTTCTTATTTATCAACAAGCAGACTGTTTATCCAGCAGCTGCTGACCCAGAGCATGTTTTTCTCTTTATGGTGCAGAGTCCACTGGGATGGAGTAGACGTACGCACACACAAAATCTGAGCTTTTGTTACATAATCATCACCCACGCAAGAATCAATAGGTTATAGGATTGAACTTAAAGGGATCGTTTGGATTTTTGGAAATGAGGCACTTGTCCAGTCAATGTATTACCAATAGTAGATGGCAGTCAGCAAGCCCTCAGTTTGTAGAAGCAGCCATAGTACCCGTGTAGGAAGATAAGCAATACGGTGCTGTGACGTGGTGAGCAACAAAACGTATTTGAGCCACTTAAAAAAAGGTCTAAATATCTAAATAAACAATATAAGTTAAAGTTTAGGTCTGCATGATTCTGTAAAAAAGTTTGTGATTATTTTGAATGAAATTGTGATATGTAATAAGATTAGTGGAAATGATCAGTTTTGCATTACAGTTTTCATGTTCACTGAAAAAAAAAACTATTACAATCATGATGATGTAATATTCGTTGTGCTCTGTACCAAACAAACAAGAGAGCAAGATTTTTAGGCCACATCATCCCTGCAGCTCTACAGTACCTCATTATAATGCCATTTTCTCACACATATTTCCTTCTTCAAAAAATTGGGATTTGGTTCTGCGATTTGGATATTGAACTTGGCCATATTGCAATGTTATTGCAACTGTGATTAATTGTGCAGACAGCTGTTTCCAAAATCACTGTTATATAAGCCAAATATTGCTGTTTTGTGCTCAGCCAAACTCCATTAGCAGTGATGAACTGCTGTGGACAGGGTCAGCAACAAGACATATTTTATCCACCTAAAGAATGTCCCACTGAAAAAAAAAACATATATATCACTTTAAGTGTACACTATTAGAATATTTTCACTGCTTTAGCAAACAGCCTCATATAAGCCACATATCATGCATTCTTGCTCATCCAAACTCCACCAGCAAGATCAGTCATTTTACCTCACAAAACACAGGAGTTGCTGGTCTACCACTGCCTCTATTGGTTAGTTTGTTGGTGTTATTGTATGACTTTGGTGAATGGAAACTAACCACAGAAGTCACACAATAACACAAACAAACTAACAGATTTTGCAAAAGGAGCCTGGTTGCTTTGGAAAGAGCCATATTTGGCTTCTAAACAGCAGCTTCCCACTAGAGAAGACTGTCTGACAGCAAGGTAAAGCCTTGAAAATATTAAATACTGAGTATAGTGCACATATGAACTGATATTAATTACTCTTAGGTGGCTAAACTATGTTTTGCTGCTGATTCTGTTGCTCTTGCTGCTTCTGTTGCCTCTACCTGCTAAGTGCACATGTACCGACTCTGCATGCAACCTGTTGCAATTTCTCTATTTGCATATATCTTTGTTATTCTATTGTTATGTTATTGTTGTTATATAATGTAGTAGAATGTACATATTTTTACTTACTTTTTATTTTCTACTTTCTTATAATTGCTCTATGCTTATGTATTTTCTGTTCTTGAATAGGAGCATTCCCTGACCTTTGATCTTTACTCTTCAAACTGGGGGCATGCTGATCACCATCTACTGTTGCTAATATACTGACTATTCATTCAAAAAATCCAAACTGTCCCTTTAAAAATAAGATGTCTTTTTAAAAAACACTTTTGGTTATCACCTATTGATCACTCAACAATTCCCTGCTGATAGGATATGTAATATAATAAATGAAATACTGTGTGTTTTATTATCTGCCTGATATACAGTATAAATAAAATGTTGATATTCAGAAAAAGAGGCCGTCTCATGAAGCAGGATTAATGCAGCTGTCACAAAAAGAGCTGTTCCGGGTTTTACTTAGTGCAGATATCCAGCTAACTTTGTTATCCTGCTTCCAGGGACAGGGATAGATGAGCAGGATATGAGTGAAGGGGCACACAATCAGTATGGCTGCATACACAAGACAGACAGGCTCACTGCTTTGGTTTGAAAAGTCAACAAATAGTGGAATAGAGACCTCACAGTATGGAAGCACATTTCTGCTGAAAAACGTTTTAATTTTAACATTTTAATGAGAAACTCGTACATTGTTGACTTAGATCCTAACTCTGTAACTAAGTCATTATTTTCACATAAATAAGTTATTATTTTGAGATACTATTGCATTATTTCAAGAAAGTTTTTCATCATTTTGAGATATTAGGTCAACATTTTTAGATACTAACTCATTATTTTGAGATACTAAGTCATGGAAAGTTTCTCACCGTGTTGTGATTGGCAGAAATAGGCTTCCATACACAGCAAAATATACAGTATAAAATGCTTTGAGAACAAGAAAATGTGCAGATTGAATGTCACCATTTGAAACCACAGCTCGTGGGGAGCCTCGAACACTTCACATGCTGACTGGTTCACGTTCACCATGTTGTTAATGGGTCTGTTACCAGTGTGTCAGTATCTCTTTGCTGTACTAATGGCTCTGTTTTCAAAGGTCACTCTTCTGTAATGGCTGCGTGTTGTGCTAATTAGGTCAGAATGATAACCAGATCCTCACCATCAATGCACAGGAAGCACAAAATTACTGCTTGCCTCATCAACATGCTGCTTCGTTGCTCTGCTGGGAGAACAAAACACAGCAGCAGCAGCAGCAGCACAAAACATGCACTTCTGTTTATTTCCAGGCATTCTTCTTTCAGGCGTTATCTCAGGGCCATCAACATTATCTCTGTGCCAGTTACTTTCTCCTCTCCCGCAGGCCTCCCATCCAGATGTTTGGCCCGGCAGCCCAGCCCCTCTCAACATGAACCACTACGCCAACAAGAAGAGTGCGGCTGAGAGCATGCTGGATGTGGCTCTGCTGATGGCCAACGCTTCTCAGCTGAAGGCTGTGCTGGAGCAGGGGCCAAAAGTCTCCTTTTACACCCTCCTGATCACCCTGATCAGCATCTCCCTGTGTCTGCAGGTCACGGTCGGGGTCCTGCTTATCTTCATAGGTGAGAAAATAAACAAAACAAGTCCTTTTGGTGTAGGCGAGCCTCACAACCTTCACATGCCCTTTTGTGTTTCATCCCCTCAGCAGGATTCACCAATGTCAAGTCCACTGACTCCTGACAAACAACCCATTACCATTTGGGCTCTACACTGTAGCTGTAACCATGACAACCAGGACTGACACTAGGTCAGAGTTCACTAGTGCTCCTGGGAGTCGAGAGAGGGAGGTGATTTAATTTCCCTGCTGTGTGCAAATGTGTCAATATGTGTGTATCTGCATGTGTTGGAGTAAACAGAAAGAAAGAAAATAAACTAAATAGAAAAATCCCATCTGTTCACACACATTCAGAGATTTCATTTTGAGGATGTCGACATTTTAACAGGCAGACACATCTGGGGTGGGAAAAACTGGCCCGTGAAGATGAGTTACGATGAGATGCAGCGGTGCAGGTTAGACTGCAGTTTATTTTCCTTTGACGGACCGAACAGCGGGTCAGTGAACTTTAGCCAGATTACAGTGACTCATCTCAGCTTCCAGCAGGAGTAAATAACAGAATGTTTGTCAGTATCGTCTCCATACCTGAAATATGACCACTCTTCTGCTGTATACTAACCTGTCTCTCTTGTGCTCCTCTCTCAAAAATAATCATATTTAATTATATTTTAGGCCATATCCCCCATGAACATGTAATTTTCCTACTTACTCAAAGGTAGAATCACTAAGATTTGCCCAAATTGAGACATTTTGGGTTAGTAAAGCATCCTGAGCACAGGGCAGGGCAGGGTGTCACACAGCACTTCTGATGGGTCATAAGTGATGACTGAAAAGGATTATGTTTGTATGAGTATACATCTAAAAACTAATGAGTTCGTACAGGGGTCAGCAACCTTTACTATCAAAAGAGCTATTTTAACTCTGAGGCTTTTCCTATTTTTGGATTTGACAACATCCATAGTTAGCCAAGGGAGACGTAAGACTAGTCACCAGCACCAGGAAAAGCACTGAGCTGCAGTTGTAGGCTACGCACATTGTTTTTTCATGTGGCGTATAGACAACACACTGTTATAATTGGAGAATGTAAAAATCACTTTAGGCCCTACAACTATAAATTAAAATTAAAATGTTGCTGTCATAAATTTCCTTTTTTTTTTTTTTCAAAGCCACAGGGAGCCACTTCAGAGGGGCAAAAGATCCACACACAGATCTGGAGCAGTGTGTTGTTGACCCCGTGGTCAGTATCTCAAAATAATGACTTAGTATCTCAAAATAATGACTTAGTATTTCACCACAATGAAATACTATGAAAGGTAAGCAATTCTGGAGAAGCAATGAACTATTTTACAATCTGTGATTTGCCAAAGTCTCCCTTAACGGGCCAGATTTTCTAAAGCCTGAAAACAGAGAAGCAGAACTCTAGTTTTCTCTCAATCCACTTGAATTACATTATGCTGAAAGGTTATTATGGAACGTTTGCCCAATGACGCCAAAAATAAACTGCCTGTCCCAGCTTTAATTATCTACCAGTTTGTATGTTTCACAATAGCTGTCATTAATCAGTGTTATAATCCATCATAATTAAATGTAAAATAAGATTTGCGTTACATTTTGTTTTGTCTGAAGGATCACATGTCAGAAAGAAGGTCAGTCAGCATGTTCGAGTCATCACACATTCATGAGTGCCTGCCCCTCCTTTGACCCCCACCATCCACCAAATCCTCTGACTCCAGCAGCTCCCCCTGCAGCCCCCCTCGTCTCCCCCAGAATATCAAACACATCTCATTCCTGTCGCTCTTTTCATTCCTCTTCCTTCATTTTCTTTGACTGTTCTGAACCCCGCTGCCCTCTCCCACTCTCTCCCTCCTCCATCCTCCCCTCCCTCCCTCTCCTCTGGATCCAGTTCTGTCTAATAGAGCCAGTGGTGCGTGATGTGAGTGGCCTACATACCACCACCACCACCACCACCACCCCAACCCCGAATCCACCCCACCCCTGACAGATCAGACACACACACACACACACACACACACACACACACACACACAGGCGAGGTCTTTACACCATTTAACCTTTGGTAATCTTGCACAAACATACACATACACAGTCATATAGCATGTGTCTGTAGAGTCACAGGTACTGTAAACTCCCCCCTGATCACACCTTATTTTGACATTATTCATAGACCTGTCCCTGTGAGGATAAAGATGACAACGTGTTATTTGTCATTATCACAATGTGGATCAGTTGTTATTTTCATCATTTTGTTTAGATCAAGGTGTTAACAAAGCACAAATGAAATGAAGCAGTGTTATTCAGGAAAT
>JAJHUR010138156.1:0-11815 GCA_027495735.1 Lutjanus campechanus
TTGTATTTAAAGATGTGGTATTGAAAAAGTATGATACTTCAATACTTTTGACATCCTTAATGGTTATCAAACACTTGTGACAAAGATAAGATAGGGATGTAATCATTTCATGTAATTATTTTATAGTTTAATGCTAAATTTTGTTGTCCAAAATTATATCAGGTCACTGAAACATCAACTTTCTTTGGTATTTTTAATAATTATAAATAATTACAATTTCAAAAAACACAACAAAATATACAGTATATGTATATATATTATATGTATATGTATATATTTTAAACTTGACTTAGGAAAAATACACATAAAATGCTGCTCATGAAGCTAAAAAACGAAAACAATCTGCAGGATGTTCTGTAAGAAAGAAAGTTTTCATATCGGTGTGTATAGAATAACATACATTCCAATACGGATATACACTAAAATCCGATACTGACATCGGGCCGATAATATCGTTCGGCTGATATATCTGTCTGGCTCTACTTTATGCATACACAAGTAAAACAAAAACAAAAAAAAGCAATGAAACATACAACTGCAAAGAGGGAGTTATTTATGTTTTGGGGGGGGGTTTGGTTTTTTTTTTTACAACTAATAAGATAGTTTACTCTGTTATTTTCTTATTAGGGCATTTATACAATAAATGACATTACTGACAATAAAATTATACAGTGCTGATGTCTTTATTTCTAATAATTTTTTCAATTTTCTGTCAAACACATCTCCTTTCACACTTTTTTTTTCCATCATGGAGATTATTTAATTCCTAGATCATAAATCATATTTTACATTTAGACTAATTGACATGTAATATAACTCCATGATGACCCGTGGGTATCTGGACGAAATGTGGAATGAATTTATATATTTTTCGACTTGAGAAAGACATATCAGCTTCCCCTCTCACTCAGTATGCGGCAGAAGGTAAACAGGGAGGGAATGAACAGCAGCCAACATGCAGAAAGTACACTGCATGCAGAGTGTGCGAGAATATGGTTCAACAGAAGGAGGAGCACATTGAAAACATGAGTCATCACTCGCCTCCAGTGTGATTACATGTTCCAACACCACCAAAAACCAATGTCATCACATAGCGACAGACCATGTGGCTGAGTTTAAATTAAAACTCAGCCCCGGGCATTGGTAATGTAAGCACAATTAACTACACCCTGTTACTGCAATACTTACATTTCCTTCTTGCTGTTCTGTCTTTGTGTGGAAGTTTTGCTCTTGTTTGAACTGAATTTGAATGTTTGTTCTATCAGCACTAAAGATGTCATAAAAACAAAAGTATATATGTATATATATATATAGCAGGGAAGAAATCTCCTAATACTATAGATATTTCTCTCCCTTATGTCAAAGTAAAGGCCTGCTGGCCAAATCCAGTCCGTCACCTTGTTTTATGTGACCCATGAGAGTTTGCAAAGACAACTTTGTTTACAAAATAATTCTTAAATAAATTGTGAAATAGTTACACTTGAATGTCTGCTTGCCATTGTTTTTTTCAGAGTTGAAAGCAGAGGTAATTATGGAATATGATAAAAAATAAATAAATAAATAAATAAAAATACATCCATATAGTCTTAATTTTCAACTGGATGTGGCCCGGGATGAAATTGAGTTTGACGCCTCTGCCTTATAATAACAAGAGAAAAGAAAAACAAAACAAATAATAATAATAATAATAACCGTAAGTGAAACAAGCATGGACACACACACTGACCACAGTAACTATGGTTTATTGAAATGAAACTTGTTTATCTTGTTTTATCTTGTCTTACCTTGCAGTTTTAACTTTCATTTTATTTTATTATTTGATCCTTTGCCTTTATTGTTTTACATGTTCAGCACTTTGTGTTGCATTTTATGCATTAATTATTATTATTATTATTATTATTATTATTATTATTATTATTATTATTATTATTATTATGGTCCTCTGTATTTTATGGCATGTTGTTCCAGAAGGATGAATGTCCTTTGTGTGTCTGGTTGGATATGGATGGACATTAGAGTTCATTAAAAAGAAGTTATAAAAAATATTTAGTAAGTTTGAAACAATCATTTACACATAAGGGTACATGTTTGACAGATATTTATGTAGGAAATGGACTGTTTAATGTAACATGGGAGTGTCTGAGAAATATTCCAAGGTACACTGGAAACAACAGCGTGGACTTAAAGATAAAACTAATTTATGTTGATACAGTAAAGACTCTTGAAAGTTATGATCCTGCTAATTAAAACGTCGTTCTCGGAAAACACGCCCTGCAGCATGACTTAATGAGGTTTAACAGCGCTGCAGCAAACACTTTATTTTGGTAAATCCAATCAAGTCTTTTTTTTCCTTTGCTTCATCATCTCTATCAGCTCCACATCTGAGCCAAGATAAACGACTCAGACATGAAACGAGAACCGCTTTTGGTTGTGACATTTTCCACTGAAATAAAGATCTCATTAAAAGTTTTCTCAGATAAAGATGTAGAAGTTTTTCTCCAGATGAAACTGAAGGAAAGGATCGGGGAGAGCAGAGAGGCTGTGGATCCAAAGGTTGAACACACTGGGACCTGATGGCCCTGATTTGTTCATGTGTGTATATCAGAGATAGATCACCCACTCTGATGCTCGATAAAAATAGAAAATAAAGCCACCTGTCTGGTTTCTCCACCCTGTAAAGTAGATGAGACTAATAATAACACTGAAATGTCTTTTTAAATGTAATTATCAAGATACAGCAAGGTGTGAAGTCTGTCACCTCACTGTGTTTATGTCTGTCTGACAGCTAAAACATCAGACACTGAGAACAACAATGTAAATCAATAATATTCATATTATGTGTAGTATTACATTTTCAACATCATGTGCAGATTGCATTTACTTTTTTCCAATATTACTTTTTTTTGTTAGTTTATTTGACTTTATTTTAGTTTACTTATTTTACATAACCTGTCTTCCTTTTATTATTATATTAGGCAGTTTTTTGCATTTTCTCCTTATACACTTTATAGTGTATATTTTTATTCTTATGTTTCTGGAATTTTTTGAGCCACCTCTAGCCTGTTTTTCTTCACCTTTTCTTGCATGTGCTGCTTTTCTTGCACTTAGGACACCTTGGGCCTCCACATAATGGTGTTTTTTTGTGTGAAGAGAGGTCTCTGAGGGGAACCTGGCTCAAACAAGGTCCATGACAGGATCTTGCACCCCAGGTCCTTGGTACTCGACATCATCATTCCGCTTTTTTTAAAAAAAATAAATATTTCTTTGCTCGTGTGTAATATAATAGGTGTAATATTCTAATTAAGGTGCCCACCCTGGGGGAAGGGTTGGGTAGTAATGGATGGGATTAAGTATAATAAAAAATGTATGGGTAGATTATAGTTACATCGTCTATGATTACTTGATTACATGGTAAATTTGTCATCATTTTAAAATGATGGAATTTTTTTTTTTCATGATAACCAATGTTTTATTAACTCATAAATAGTGCATCTGACATAAGTTATTCATCTCAGGTTGCAGGCTTTGTTAATGGTGATGTAACTTAAATTGGTTTTTAATTATGATTTATTGATGATGGAGTTTTTATTGCAGTTCATTTACACTGAAAATGGAAGATAAACGTATGTGGTCCTCTTGCATTACAAGAGGAAAATCCTCTGTGGTCTCTGATTAAAAAGCAACAGCATTTCACATGTTAAAGATTACACACAGTACAGCTGCAGTTTGTGCCAACGCTGCACATTGTGTCATTTGATTTTTTACCAGCTGTAAATGTTTGAATATGCAAAATTCTTTTATTTGCATTGAAAATGTTTTGAGACGCTCAAAGAGAAAAAGAATATTTGCTGATTTTGTGGCTGCATCCATTTTCTTTTAAATTGCAGGGTGCAATATTTTAATCCAAAGGTATTCAGATTAAACCACAGTTTTTGTAATAAAAATGACTTGTAATTCTAAATATTTACAAAAAAAACATAATTTGCAATCAGCAACTGACTACATTTCAAAGTAGTCTGACTGATTTGTGGTAACTTCAGGGACAGGGAGTGATGGAGGGAAATGTGCTGTTCTTCCCTGTTGCAAAACCTTGGGAGTGAGGAACCTAAGATTTATTTTCTAATTTTCTTTCTTTGCCTGCGGGTCTGAGCTGCATGAAGGTAGCTCTTAGCTACTTTGGTGATTTAAACATAATAACCAATTCAGCATAAACCATGTGAATGTGCATATGAGACCAATGTGACCTGAAACACTGATTGTTTATCAAGAAATAACTCCAGACTCAGGAAATATTTAGCAATAGCACTTTATTGAACACAAACAACCCTAAGCCACAATACTGAATGACAAGACCAATTGGCTGCAGCAAACATTTTATAAAATAGATTCAGGTTTAATGTCACTAAATTGTTTTTTTTTTTTCTTTTAACGTCAGAAAGACAGATGCAGGTTTTTCCAAAACAGTGAATGATCTTTTACATATTTAACATTTTTGTAACAAATTATCATTCACATGTTCACACAAAGGAATAACAAGGCAAAGTGCTTTCAGGATTGCATTGTCGAAAAAAACAAAACAGAAAAATGAATGGCTTGAGGTTTAGGTGAGACAGTGGGTGACAGGGGTGGGTGGGGTGACGGGGGGAGTGGGGCTGGTCCTGTCCTGGATTAGGCATGGGTAGGTAGGTAGGTAGGTGGGAGGTTAGGGGGCGGTGGATGGGTGGGGGGCCCTGGTCAGAAAACCTCAAACCTTTCACCTTGTCCTGTACCCCTTGTAGTCAAACTGAATGTAAAATGTCGGGGCAGTGTGGAGACAGACGCCTATCTAGCAGAATTTGGTTCGGAGTGGACAGATGGATTCGAAGGCATACGGCTCGAGGGGCTCAAACTCGCCCTCGTACAGAATTACAAATCCACCGTTAACTATCTTCCTCGTGACAACCTGTGGGTTCATTGCAACTGCAGGGCAATCGATGGCTGACCCAGAATGAAGCTGTAAACGTTCAAAACAATGTATACTATACGGCTAGACAGGGAAGTATACGCACAAGAGGAAACCAAAGAAATAGATGGTGTTAAAAAAAAAAGCCAATGCATGGTTATTTATTTCCAAGGAGATGAATCCTCTGACCATTCGCCACTGAATGTTAAAGGGGATAGACTATCATCATAATCTGCATCATAACATTGTCTGGCTTCACATTCCAGTGGTATTTTGTCGTATAAATGCTTCTCATAAATATTTTTTTTCAAACGTCAAATAGACATATACACATACAGCACAACCAAGCACACTTTTTATGTATAACTACCATTGCTTATGATAAATCTGTATTCCCGTACTGTGAATAGACTTCTTTTTTTTTTCTTTTAAGTCAGAACAGGTGGAGAAAGACAAACAATACTCAAGGCTGCAAAACAAGGAGGTAGGAGAAATGCTACTGAAAAACAGCAAGTGATGCTAACATGATCGTTCACTTAAATAATAGTGAGATAACACCGGGCTTCGGCTCCACTTCTTGAGCCGCGCCAGTGCCAACAGTTGCTATTCCAGTCAGCATTAAAGGAGCCGTGCATAACAAAGTGAACAGTTAAGATTTTCACCTTAAATTAATGTGCAATATTGATTTAACCACTAATTTTAAAGGACCAGGGTGCAGGATTTAGTGGCATCTAGCGCTCCGCTTCCAAGCGTTTAGGAACAGGGGCGTGTCCAGATTTTTTCTTTGACTCAGGTGGCCCAACTGGGGCACTGACTAATGCAGGGGTGGCAACAAGTACGGGTGCACGCCATCCCTCACCAAGTTAGCCTAAATTTGGAGCATTATTGAGCCCCCTTCCCGATAGGCTAGCATGACATGGTTGGCACCAACTGACCCTTCCTAAGTCCCGCCCCTTTCCCCTTTGTCCTCCAATAAGAGTTGAATAAGCTGGGTACCTCAATTAGCACATCCTATTCCACATTATAGCAAGCAAAACACACGCTAACTGGCTAGCTTATAACTGATGTAGATTAGGAAGCTCGTTTTCTAGCATTTTGCTAACATCAGCTAGCTTAAAATGTGAATATTAAGTGGCTATGTGGCTTTTACAAGCCCTCCAGCGACATCTTTTCATCATCTTCAAAATGTGGTTTTCTTAGCAATCCTAAGTCCAGGAAACAGGAAATGAGACAGTTGACTGAGGTACCAAGCTTGCACAACTGCTATTGGAGTACAGAGAAAAAAAGGGGCAGGGCTTATGAAGGATAAATTGATTCCTTAGGTCCTGTAGTTTCTTATGATACCAATGTCTTCACTAGCTTTAAAAAGGAGCGCGCTGCAGAAACGACAGTGGTTGTGAAACTTGCATAAAGCGCTAAAGGCCATTTCTAGAGCCAGTGTTTGCCAGAGTTTGTCCGTTCTGGGCTCTTTTAGAAACATGGCGGTGGAACGTTGTGGCCTCTGTGGAAGAGGACCCGCGGCCTCTGCAGATATATTCAGCTCATTCTAAGGTAGCGACAACACGATTCTTATTTTCAGGTCGCTGATGAAAACATACTTAGAAATATTCTGCCAATAAATCCCTTACACACCGGTCCTTTAAAACATCCCACAAAAATCTCAGAATCGTATCTGCTGCCTTCCTGGTAGCTCCAGATGCAGACTGGTGTAGCAGCTGCTGTGATTTACTAACTGAAGAAATCTTAGAGGCCCATTCTGCCTTACAAAAAAATTTGAATAGTGTCTTAACCCTATATTTCCAGACTGGTCATCGTATTCTAAAATTGGCTAATTTCAACAGAGTAACGTCATTGGTCCTGTTGTCATCACAGGTCTAAGAGACCACGCTGCTGGTGATGGCATTGACTCCTTTACACACAGTAGAGTAGTATATTTGCAGATTTGTAAATGAGGTAATCAGCGTTAGGCTAAATAGGGAACCCTGTCATTTGACACACATGCCCACTTCACTCACCAGCAAAAGCAAAAAAGATTTCCTCAATCAGCGGGACAGGACTGTGGAAAATGAAATCAACTTTGGAATGTCGGGTGGACGAGCCAACTTTTTTTTATTTTTTAAGTTTTTTATTTTTTAAGTGAAGGTGCACTGTGAAACTATTTGATTGTAACTCATCACATGCCCTGATTCAGAGTCCTTCCCCTCGTGATAAGGGCTCCTTTGTATTTCCCCAGATAAGCCACTCAAAGTAAAACAGGCCACCCATTTTCTATCTTTTTTTTTGTTAAATTTGTAATGAATTAAGGCTGCCTCAGCAGCAGATCAATGCCTGCTTTTAAGTCCAGTTGTGAGAGGATTGTTAATAGCTTGTGAGTTGCAATGAGGTGGCAACATCTACAGTGAAGCGGACTACAAAAAACAAAAACATGAAAGGGACTACCACTACTAAAAAATGTCACAGAACATGCAGTATACATCCTTTCCTACAGTAGGCTATTCCTAATAGCACATTCAAAAGGGGGCTCCTAATGGGCAAATTCTCTGATATGGCTCTGCTTTAGAGTAATCAAGCTTGGTGTGAGACTACTTCCATCGTGGGCTCACAGAAAGGAGCGTGTCGATAAGGTGCTCCGTCAGAAGATTGCTGCCTTATTTCACCTGCACGAATACTTTTTGTGTCATTCAGTTCAACAGGTTCAACGGTAAACACTGGAAAGTGTTTCGAACATTTGTTTTCCTTCGTGTAAATACATTTCTTCCCCCCTCCCCCCAACAAGACGCATCCTCTGCTGGTGAAAACAAACGGCACTTTCAAGGGGAATGTTTCTCTAAAACCACAATCACAAGGACCTCCAAGTAACAAATTCTGAAAACACATAGGCTATACAGTAGATATAAATCTCATGAGTTTCTTTAACTGTACAAGCTTTAGGCTACACGCTGAAAAGGGAGGGACACGTAAAGAACCCTTAATGCTTAACATTGAAAACAAATATAAGGCATTTCATATTTCCTTTTATCCGCATACATCACTGACAGCAGGTCTAAATATTTTTGAGAAAACATTTCATTCAAGGAGGAAGAGGATGCATATACACATCTACACATGCAAATGAACATGTCTACCGGCTATAAAACCAGAAGTCCAAACTACAATACCATCAAAGTCCATCCATAAGGAGAAGGAAAAAAAAATAAAAATAAAAAACCCCACCTACTCAAAATCTATCAGTCAACTTGTGCACAGTCCGTTCTCTGAGCAGGCAGCTTTTAAAGTTGGACATTGATCACAGTTTTAAGAATGGAATATCAAACACTCCACTATCAAACGCCACCTCTCTGAACACAAACAAGAGGACCACTTTGAAATCCTTCATTTGCTACAGATGAGTGACTTTTGGTGTTATAACAAAAAGGGCATATTAAATAAGAGTTCTTTTCAACTGAGGAAGCAATGATCAACAAAAGGTTATTGCACTTTTTATCTTTTGTCTATTTCAAAACGAGGTCAGCTTGAGAGAGAGAGAGAGAGAGAAGAGAGAGAGAGAAGATGATTTTCATGCCTTAATGCCGCGGTAAGACAACAAATGTTACGTCACTTCTATTAGTATGATCACACTGTTATTAACACTGCACACAGCTACTACTGCAACCCCTACTTGTAGTCAGTCTATCCTAAAGAACACAAAACAATCTCTACAATCAAATTCGCAACACAGTCACAACAAACAGTTTGCCTAAAACTTGATCTTGAACGCAGGTACCGCATCAGGTTCACAACTCGGTTTGGATTGTGAATGAGTGGAGAAGAACAATCAGAAGAAGCTCCAGACGATGGTCTTTCTACAGTTAATGTGTTACTGACAATCAAACCTCACGTTTTCTGCACTCAAAAGAGGAGTCGGATGTTTGTTTTTCCTCTCATCTTTTTCGCCTAAAAATTTTGGTCTACAGGCTCCTTCACTCCTTGGTGTTCGGAGAGCCAACTGAGCCCCGAGGTGCCTTCTTTGGATTTGTGCTTTCATACTATTTGATCCCCTCCCCCCCGTCCGTTCAATGTTCGATGTGCCCTAAATCGCATCAGTAATGTGCAATTTATTCCGCCGCCCAAAAGGGAGCACTCTCTCAGTCACTGGAAATGCGTCATGAAATCCAGACTAATACAGAAGGAGCTTTTCAGGCTTTTTTTTCTCTTGTATCTCAGATCACATAGGGTTGAAATAATCACGCTCAGGAGGGAATATGAGCCTATCTACTGTAGTCGTGTACGTTCAGTTCAGTGTAATTTCTTTTTCCCATTATAAGGCTTCTGGGAAATACAAATGGAAGACCGTACCTTTCGGTAGTAACAAATAAAAGGCACCATGCCACCACTGTGCTCGATATTACACAGGTCCTATTGGTGGGGGGAAATTAATAACCAAGAGTTCAGGCAGGCAGGGAAGGCGGTCAAACTAGCATTAGTCATACAGTAAAATTGTATTGTTTTGACTTATCAGAGGTAAAGTTTTATAGCTACCTTCATTTCCCAACTTAAATTACGACTGTAGCCTTCGCCCTAACATGACCCGCACCAGATAACAGACTGATCTGTTGGTTGTAATGATGAAACTATGCTCTTTCTGCTCTAAAAAAAGGGACTTGTGCATGTTTAGGTTCGACATGCATATATTGAAAAGTCACTCACACACACTACAAGAAGAGAAATCTACACGACTGGCATCAGGAAAAAACGAGAAGAGAAATCACAGAGGATAAATGTCAGCGTCGTCACACAAAATATCACTGATGAGGTAAAACTGCAGGTCCAATAAAAAGTACAAGGTGCAGTTGGGCTGCGCCTTTTGTAAGGTAGGAAACATGAGACATCTGCCGACACTAATCTAACACTTCCGCATAGATACATCTCTGATTTTTAGGCTGGTTTAAGCAGAATTACACTACCCACGACAAGATGGATCACAAGATTTTAACTCTTTGTTAGCATAGCTGTACAAGCATTTTTCATAAGAATTTCCATTTCCATCAATATTTTTTTTTTTAATGAGGTACACCACTTTTATCCCCCAGTGTCCTTTGGCTCGGGGTGACAGAGGAGCCAAAGCTGATTGTTTACGAGTGAATTCTGAATTCATTCATTCACAGTGGCAAATATGGCGATATCCTAACCTCTCAGAACAATCTCTGCACCATGGCAACCTTTGAGCTATGTGCTACCTCAATTGATTTGTGTGCTTCTCGACACCCAAAAGATGTCTGTAAGACGACCAAAATTAGCCAAGAATTCAATATTATTCTTTTTTTTAGCAATCCAGCCAAGTAGCATAACTCTACAGGTGATGCAACTTATATCAGGTACTGCCAGGTATCATTTCCTTTTTTTTTCAG
The DNA here is from genome assembly GCA_027495735.1 of Lutjanus campechanus. Taxonomy (NCBI): domain Eukaryota; kingdom Metazoa; phylum Chordata; class Actinopteri; order Lutjaniformes; family Lutjanidae; genus Lutjanus; species Lutjanus campechanus. Next base: position 10,330 of record JAJHUR010138156.1, read on the forward strand.
CTTTTTAAGGCAAAAGGCTCAACAGTGGATCAGAGAGTTGAATTGAAATTTGCCATTTACTTCAAGTAAGAACCGAGACATCCATTGAGGCAAATCAATTCTCTACTGTATATACCATGCTTCTTTTTTTCTCTTTTGGACATCAAAAATGTTGTTGTTGTTGTTTTTTTTTTTCTCCTGGTAACACACATTATAAACCATCTTGTTAAATAAACACACAACCTAGGGATTGCTTTGCCAATACCAAAAGGGACTAACTATATTCTCCAAAAATGTCCAATTATACAATAGACTTCTACCGACACCAAATTTTAACAGAATACTTGCATTTAAGTACTAATATCCCATGCAAATATTTATATAGCTTTTCTTTGACTAATATAATTGGTGAAAAGACATGCAGCTCTGAACACAAAACTGTAATAATCCTGCCTACTTCTGAATAAGTTACTGACCAAGTAAGTATGATTTATGTCTAAAGGCAAATAAAGGTTTCTATGGCACTAAATGGGTGTAGCTTAGGTGCATTTCTGTCAAATATAGGCTATTTACGAGTATGTGTGATCATGTCTACTGTAGACCTTTTTGTCCCTCTTGTTTTACTGTACTGTAAGGCAATCTCAATGGAATGGATGAACATGAATGTTTAAATTCATCTGAACTCTTGTCCTCCTGTTTACCTTATAGGCTACACTCCACACACTTATCTATGTATAGAGAAAGAAGAGTGATATTACACGACAGCAGGCCTATTACTCCGACAATAATGCCAAGAAAATTAAAAAGAAAAAAAAAAAAAACCTATCCAGACCCTCAAATGCAGGAAGACTACTACACATACTGTATAATATGTAGAGAGTTAGGTTATTACATGCTACCTGTATAATCATATCTACGCAAGACAAATGAAGAGCAACAGTTTAAAGTCGGGAGAAAGGAAATTTTGTCCTGCTCTAAACTGACCCTACATTCATTTCAGTCAGAAAATTCATGGCTCAGATTTGATGGTCAGACTGTAAACTGCTTGAACATATGCATAAATCCATTGCTGCTTTACTAAGAGGGGGTTCCGCCCTCCCCTCTCGACACATTTTGGCAAACAGGCCTTTATTTGTGACCAAAGATTATAATAACATCTAACCCGCATTTAAAATCTTCCATTGGCATTTATGCTATGATTTACTGAATTGGCCTAAATGGATGGCAGTGCAATATTTGTGCTGCACACGATTTACACACACTCTCTATTGCTACAATTGGACCTTTCATTGCTTTTCCGTTTCTGACAGCAGATATATTGTATATGCTCCACTTGTTCAACCGTTGTTTTTGTTTTTTTGTTTTTTTAACTATATCAAAATTGTGATCTAGCGCCGTGCACAATCACTCACTGGTACACACAAATAAAAAAAAAGCATGTATAAGAATACTGTGATACAACAAAAGGGTTCAGTTGCAACTTGCGCAGTTGCAGGAGGGGAGGGAG
>JAJHUR010138156.1:11835-50805 GCA_027495735.1 Lutjanus campechanus
TTTTTTTTTTTTTGGGCCGGATGCCCAGAAATAGCCAACACAAAAAAAGTCAGTGGGCAGTGGACACTGTCCCGAAGTACTTAGAGACACTGCACATTTTTTTTCTTGTTTTTTTTTTAAATAATGCATTGTTAGAGTACAATTTTGTTGCAGCCTTTGCTTGTCTCTTTTGCAACCCTACCTTTCCTGTATTCAGCAGCAACACACATGCATGTAAACATAAGTACATACATTACATCTGCTCTATTTTGCACACTTAGAACCTGAATGTACTAAAGTGCGTGCTTGACTATCTAATTAAGTGCTGTGGGATTAGGGTTAAAAAGGAATTAAATTATGGAACATCCCATCCAAAAGAAAAAACAAACATAAAAAATATGTAGACTAATCATAATCGTCCTGCTGAGATCTGATTGGATTAATAAATTCTGCCTGCTGCTTCAGCACAGATCCTGAGATTACAAAAAAAAAATGTACCTAACCCTACTATTAATAATAATAATATAATAACAGTTCTCCTGGAAATTATAAATTGATCAAGAGAACAAAGGCTGTGGGTCACCAATTAGTTCCATTTCATTTCAATCAGTTATGGAGGTCAATTGAAACGCCAGCTACGGATCTACAACACTAATTACTGCTTTGAAATGGACTTTAAATCAAGTAAAATACACTAAAGACTTTTGTTTTCGCAGGGGGTGGGGAGTTATTTAACGACATAGCCTAGTCTAGGTCCTCATCTCTCATCCAGTCAACTAATGTGTGCAATTGTGCCACTTCATTACCAGTGGATATGAAGTTATCACACCAATGAAAACAATCTGACTCAGTGTAGTTTTAACCACCAGCAGATGGTCTTAAAAAAACGACAAAATAGCATAGATATAACATCTAAAAGTCACAAACAGCTCTAGTGGTCCGATACAATCATCTTTAGTATGCTTAGTACCAGAAATGGGATGAGGAGACAACAAAATGAACACCAAAAAAAGCACATATTTGGATTTCTGCTATTCCTGAAATCTAAACAACAGGTATTGGCCTAAGCAAAGATCCCTCTCCTTTTCCTCTTAGCCCTATTTGCTTCAATAAGGGATTATCAGCTCCCTGGTCATTGATAATGCCGGGACATACTAAAGATATGCCGGGCAGTTTATTATTTTCCACTAGATACCGTGGTTCAATGCTGTTGCTATCAAATGGGTGGAAAGATAATCAGTCTCAGGGCTTTTCATCGTACTCTGCCATTACGCAATCCAACTGAAATGATGTGTTACGGAAGGCATGGGTCAAAAGGCATTTCATGAGATGCCATAAAGGCAATCCAGTGCATTTGTGTTGACACTGACAGTAAAATGCCCGGCACACACAGAGCCATTCGTTTAGTCTTTAGGTAAATTTTTTTTTTTCATGAAATAATAAAAAAGAAAAAAAAAAAGAAAAAAAAAAAAAAAAAAAAAAAAAAAAAAAAAAAAAAAAAGAAAAATCAAAACACATTCCAGGGAAACAAAAGCCCTTGTGACAGTGATTGTCTATTCAATAAACAAAACAAAACAAAAAAAAGGCCAAAAGAAAATATTGCTTGAAAACTGCCCAATAAAATTAGCAGACAATACTCTTTTATCTGTTCAAATCGACCACCGAGAAGTTGAGATATGAGCTATTTAGATGTTTAAGACTGGTTCACCAGCTCAGAGAAATTCTCCTGTGTAGTGAGAGCTTGTTTAAACCACAATGCTGATGATGGCCAGTTCAACTTCAAAATAAAAAAAACACAAAAACAAAAAAAGAAAAATCATGAGTGCCTAAAAACCAAAAACTGATTGCTCTCTCTCGATAATTAGGCCATTCAAATTCTGAAATCTTTTTTTTTTTTTTTTTTTTAAACCAAGAAACACTGTTAAAGAGATGGGAAATAAATTGAAATGGCTTGTTCATTTATGTGCTCAGATATAATGATGCTTTGATGAGGTGTTGTTGGCAGATATTACTAGTAAAGCCTTCATCTAGAAATAAACAAGGCCTCAGTCAGTCACTATCCTACAGTAGTTCTCTAGTTCCTACAAAAAGAGAACATTTTAGGCCTACGGACCCTGGGTGAAGATGAAGCAGCTGCTAAACGAGTTGACGAGGTATATCAAGATCTATTGTCTTTCTCTATACAGTACAGTTCATCTCAAATAAATAATTTATAGCCATAATAGTGTTGATCAACTTTGGTCATAAGTTATATGCTTAGAAACATTCTAGCTTAACAAACACTTATTTAGCATCTTTAAAACATGAAGTCAGCATTAAAGAACAAATCGATGTTGCAACGCTGACCCGAACATGGCTCTCCTTCGGAAGGAGACGTGCTAACGTATTCAGCAGCATTCACCAAATTATCTTAAAATGCCAAACAATTCTAGGCCGTACGCTTAAAGTACACTATGGAATTAACATCTTTGTGACCCTTTTCCAAATTTTTTCGGATTGTACTGTAGTACACAAGCATTGCACTCTTAAGCAAAAAAATTTAGATTTTTTTTTTTTTCCCTTGTGTGGTTCCTTCATAAAAATCTAGGCTAACGGACAATTAAAAACAAAACAAAAAAGAAAAAAAAAGAAAAAAGAAAGAGAAATAATCAAAAAACAAAGAAACTCTTTGATCATTCTTTTGGGAAAGGCTGTTTGTTCCTCTACAAGGTCACCACGACTGATTAAACATGATATGACTCTTATATTGAATGATATGAAGAGAGAAAGACAGCGATTTCCATGCTCTTAGATGTCGGTTATATAATTATGTCGACATGGTTTTAAAGGGTTAAATGATTTCGAGATGGCCAGATTGCTAGTGTTTGTTTCGGATGCCACGCTTCGTCTGGGTGACCTTGCAGAGCAATCCGCCTCTACGTATTAAGCACTACTAGGAGATGGAGGAATGGGATCTAATTGCATATTAGGTTTGACTGCACCTCAAGAGAAGACCAAACACTCACGCACACACAGACACACAAACACATACATACACAGAACAGACATGTGGGTGGGTGCTCTCCTGGTCCTCGGGGCCAAATGTTAAAGGGAGTCCCCCCCTTGGTGGTGATGATGGTGATAGCAGCTGACTGAGGGGGGCCGCGTGACCTCACTCAGACAGACACCCGTCCAGGCCGACCGGTGCACCGTGACGGTCTTTGACGTAGCCGTTGTGGAGGCCGTTGCTGGGCAGGGGGGCGCAGGTGGCGGTGATGCCGCAGTGCTTCAGCAAGTTGAGACCCGGGGAAGGGGAGACGGTGGGAGAGGAGCAGGAGCAGGAGGAGGGGTCCCGCTGGGGGAAAGGCTTCATGGTAGAGAGGATCAGAGCCAGGCAGTCAGCCACGTCCTTGTTGGGAGCACAGGCCAGAGCTGGAGTGTGGCCTGACGGACGGACGACAAACTCACATTAGTGCACACGTACAACTTCAATATAACATGTGAATTACATGAGACAAACTTTTTAAAGCTGCTCCAGCCTAGAGTTGTCACAATTTATCGATTATTAATTAACTACTAAATTAATCTCCAACTATTTTGACCATCGATTAATCAGTTTGAGTCATTTTTTATGAAAAATAGTCAAAATTCTCTGATTCCAGCTTTTTCCATATGAATTTTTTAGCGGGTTCTTTACTTCTCCATGACAGTAAACTGATTATCTTTGGGTTGTGGGTAAAATGAAACATTTGAGGACGTCGTCCTGCGCTTTGGGAAACACCGATCGGCATTTTTCACCATTTTCTAGACCAAACAGCTATTAGCCGATTAGCCGAGAAAATAATCGACCGATTAATCGACTATGAAAATGATTGTTAGTTGCAGCCTTAGTCACAATGAGCTGAATGAGCACTTAGTTCATATGGGTCATGGGTTTTTAGATCTAAAACCTCACTGAACATAATCTGCTCAGCACCAAACAGCAGACAGACACAGTTAACTACCAGCTGATGAACATAGTGGAGCATTTAGCAGCTAAAGAACCAGATATTTCCCTCAGGAGGACGTTGTGGTGGTTCCACATACCAGCAGAATACATGATTCACAGTGAATAAGCTAAAACATTTTAAATTCAAGATTCTTAACATGGTTAACAAAGCATGAACAGGCCTCACCTTCCTCATCCACAGCCAGCACAGTGGCTCCTCTACTCAGCAGTGCCTGCACCACCGTAGCCAGGCCATTACGTGCTGCAAGATGCAGGGGCCTGCAGGAGAACAAGAGAGAGTGTAAGAGACACCCAGCTGGTCTACTCTTTATCACCTAGAACATGTGAAGAACAATCTAAACTTTTATTAAGAGATCCAGCCTCAGAGTCATGACCAGATGTAAAACAATAGTGCACAAGTGAACAAAGATTTGTCCAAAATAAAGTATTAATAAAGACAACAAATTTAGCAAAGGGGAACCATTAAAATTACTAAAAAAAATGTGGGTGTAATATTTACAATAAATCCCAAAACACTATGTTCTTTGCCCACTTTTTTGGTGACAGCTTCAAAACATTTCTAGCTCCTTACATTTGCAGAGCACTGTTGGTGGCGTTTATGAGTGTGGGACTGTGGATCTCCCCCAGAATCAGCAGAGCACACATCTCATGAGCCTGAGGGACAAAGCAAAAAGACAAAAATGAATGCCTGTCACAGTAGCATTTAAAAAAAAACATACCTCATGAAAATATTGCTTATCAAAAAGGAACTGTACTTGCTTAAGTATTCTTTCTAAGAATCAGACATGGTTTTCATGCTGATCACAACACAGTGGAGCCTTGACTTCAGGATCTTATGAATAATTGCATTGCGTACCTTGCTGCAGGCCAGGTGCAGGGCAGTGTTCCTGTTCTCGTCCAGCAGTGTCAGATCAGCCTTGGCCCGGTGAAGGAGGATGGCTGCACGGCAAAAAAAAAAAAGAAAGAAAAAAAGACACAAAGGCGTTTATTTCCTGTGACTACAGATGTCCTCATCTGATAATTATAGTCAAGAGAAAATGCACAAGCGATCTATTCAAGCATGAAGTGTGACAAACAGCGAAGCATTCTTGAGAAAACAGTTCGTTTTAAAAGAACCCCACAGGAATAACGGGTCAAAGACTCACCCACAGTGCCACTGTGTCCCTTGTCAGCAGCTACCATCAGAGCAGAGCGTCCACTCTTGTCCACTGTATTGATCTCTGCCCCGTGGCGAAGCACCAGCTGAAGTCCCGCGACATCCTCAGCAAATGCAGCAGCATGCAGTGGGGTCCTACAGGCACAGTCAAGGATGGTACGATCAGTGTTACAGCTTCAGGCACTGTGGTAAACTTTAAGTACGAGCCACAAGGATTTAAAGACTGATCTTATTTATTAAGACGGAAGAAAGAATAGGTTCAGGTAACACAACTAACTGCTCAATTGTAAGAACTGAAATTTCTTTAGGATCTTTTGACACATGCTTTCTTTCTGAATTGCAGTTGTTACATTAGGTACACTACACAAATACATTACAAAACTCTTTTGCAGCTCTTCTGCAGCCTCACCTTCCTTTGGCATCTCTGGTGTTAATCATGTGGACCCCAGCAGATTCCAGCAGCCTCTCTGCAGCACCGCTGTGGCCATTCATCCTACAAGCAAGACGACCAACTTAATCAAATGATGATTTCTGATTAAAATTAAGGCCGCACCGATCAGGATTTTTGTGGCCAATCACCAATCACAGTCTCAGCTGACAGCTGAGGCTTTCTATTTCTATTCAGGCAGCATTATTTATTTATTTAAAAGTTTTATTTATAACATTTTAATATAAACAAATAATTCCACAGAGCTTCTAGAAAGGTGTGGAATAAAAGTATCACTTTTCCTAAAAGACCTGTTAAAATTCTGAATCGGTCATTTCAAAATTTTTGATGGGCAAGAATGAATGTTTTGTTTATCTTTGTGTTAGACGTGTGACTTGATGTGTGATTTGGTTCCTGAGAAATCACTACAGCAACCTGACCACCACTGGAATTGAATGGGGCAGGGGGAGTGCGACCTCTAGTGGCTGACTGTTATCAACAGCACCTTTAACCATTTCTGACTACATTGTACATTCAGTACAAGTATAAAACAACATGAAAATTATCAACTACTTTGGGACCTTTTGCACAAGAATGTGGTTGAGTTTGCTGATACAGAATGTCTAAAATCTGCCAATGTAGAAATTTTGTTATGATTTTAACATCTGATTATTAAAAATGCTGCAGTGAAAGAACAAGAAAGTAATGACACATGTAAGCTTGTGTATTTCAACACAGGAAAATAAGAGGAAAAGTAGAAACATTTGCATTTTAAACAACCTTCTTGAGCACTCGAGTATACGTGTCTCAGTTTACGAGCTGCACTTAAATGCAACATTAAGTCCATGTCAGGTTTGTATGCTTTGCCGCACAAAGTCATGCAGATTTCAGAGTTCACAAAGGCCACCTGAATGCACCATGAAATCCTGTCCGTGTGTGAGTGTGAAACTCTGACACAGACAGCAGAGGACAGGAACAGCCTGCCTGTAAATGACACCAAAACGCAGTAGAGACTCGCATAGTTTTTTTCATTACATGACTATTTTGGTGTCGATATTTACCCGCCAGTGTGGCAGATGGCCAGATTTACGCGCCAAATGGAAAATCAACCCACACTTAACGCTTGGTGGTGTTAATTTGGGATCCTGCAGCTTCGTTATCCGATCTGCTTTTACAGAGACCACTGATCAGACCATTTAAAACAAATACTGGCTGATAACGATCAGCGGCCAATCAACCAAAAGAGCACCCTTAATTAAAAGCAATTAGTTTTGACACAGTAAGACACCAGACAAGAACGTAGGCCAAGTTAATACTCACAGAGCACAGTGCAGGGGGGTGAAAGGGTTTCCCTCTTCATGGATAAATGTTTTAAATTCAAGTAAAACCTCCAAACAGTCTTCATGCCCTGAGAACAAACACACTCAGCATCAGACACAACAGATGTTACGGTGATTAATTGCCGGTTTTAGGGATTAGCCATTTTTCAGTTGATCAAACTGAACAAACCTTTGTAAGCAGCCCAGTGTAATGGGGTGTATTGTTTGTTGTCCAGCAGTTTATCTTGTGGGTCTGTTGCCATGGCGGCCTGCACCAGACTGGCCAGGATCTCTGTGTGGCCTCTGGATGCAGCGTAGTGCAGCGGTGTACTACCCTGGGCGTCCCGACACAGTGCAGAAGCTTTGTGCTCCAGCAGGGCTGTCACACAGTCGTCATGACCCAACACCGCCTGGGCAAAGAGCAGCGAGGGGCGATGAGATCACACTCACAAAAACAACAATTATGACTTATTTAGTTTAAGGATCAAAATCATTTCCTTAACATTTCTTTGTTATCTATTCAGGATCACAGCGGTCTTAACGAGATCCAGGCTACTTTCTTGGAGTCTAAAGTCAGAGTTTTCAGTGTCAGAAAGGTTCTTGGCTTGATCACCATGGTAACTTATGCTGGACCTCTAACCTGTTTCCAGAGAAGGTTATGTTCAGAGCTTCGGATTAAATCAGCTGTAAAAAAGCGGCACAGATTCTCGGCTGAGAGAACACAGTACATATGTAAACCTGTTGACCCGTACGTTAGTAATGTCACCATATGAAGCCGTGCAACCGCGGTAACAAGAGCCTACATGCATTCATTTGGTGATGCAGAAAATCGTTTCTTTCCCCAGATTGTTTCAGGTCATATTAACACAACATATCAGACACACATGAAAAGAACAATGAAGCAACTACAGACCATTTTGAATGTTTTGTTCGGTCCTAATTTGCTGCCTAGTCTGTTTTACACTGCTGATATTGTAGCTAATAGAACACCAAAAAATTATAAAACTGTTTATTCTATTGGTATTTATCATGGATAACGTTCAATTAGTAAAATCAATTTCACTGTGATTTCACAAAAAGACTTTCCACATGTTCCTCATTATAGGACATGTCAGAGCTTAATGCAGTTCTTGTGACAATGTATGTCTGACAGAAATAAACGGCAGGCATTGAGATTGCATTGAGTGGCAAAATAAACATATTAATTTACAAATATCTCATCACTCCTCTCTTGCCTTATTCGCAGCCACTCTGTTGCTTTTTGCTGGAATATTTTTTCATATTTTTCACGGCTCTCTGTTTTTCAGTTTCTCTCGACTGAAGTTGACAGCATCGGCCCATTTTGAGCGGAAGAAGAGTCAAATGATGCAGCAAACTCCCCCTTTTTATGGGAATGCGCACAGGTTGTAGAAAATCTGGGTTAACAAAAAAAGTTGACAACCACCATCATGATGGCAGTTAGGTTTAGCTGAGCCAGAAAAAGAAAGTGTATGTCGAATTTGCTTCGTAGTACAGACCTCAGACTCTGTAACTGATAGTGCCACAAAGACTTTGAAAATCATTCCTTTCCGTTAATATTTTACTAATTTTTTCTGACGTGTCAACACTGCTGGAGGCAGCTTTACTTTATTGGGCAGGTTTTTTAAACAAGTCCCCAGTCTAACTACGTTATCTGAATTACTATATTTGAATGAAGGTGAAACACTTAAATTGTCTACTGTAATTTTTATTTGTGTTGTCAATGTTACCTTCTCCTTTATTGTCTAACACCTGAACTTTATCCACCAATTAGTCTTGCACATGTATGTGTGGTGTAGCTGATGCTCTGCTACAGTATGTAGCCACAAGAAGTGTTTTTGACTTACCCCTCTGTGCAAAGCTGTGCTGCCCCTCTTGTCCTTGGCATCTGGCAAGGCACCCTTCTCCAACAGGAAGTGGACACAGTCAGTGTGACCTCCCAGAACAGCAAGCATCAGAGGGGTCCTGAAGGGAGGCAGAGGTGACAATTACAACATGGTTTCTCACTGTTTGTTCACTGATCAAATTAGCTTTACTGTTTTTTAAAGCTGCGTGTTCAAACTGAAGCCACGCTTTCAAAGAAAACAACTCACTGGCCAAATTTGTCCGCAACGTTGGTGAGATCCCCCTCCTCCCCGTAATCAATCATCATGCGCAGGCAGTCTGAGTGACCATTGGCAGCTGGTATGAAACACGGTTCAATGGAGATAATTAAATAACATAAAAAATTACTCTTCTGGGTGGTAGTCAAGACACAATGCTATGGCATGAAATCATCCAGCAGAGGGCAGTGTACCTGCAACATGAATTGGAGTCCACATGAGGCGGTTGTCATTGAGGAGACAGGAGGCCCCCTGAGCCAACAGTACCTCCACACAGCGGGCGAAGCCTTTCTGGGCAGCCAAGTAGAGCACAGAACGGCCTGCAGCGTCCTGCATGTCCACATAGGCTGCAGTCTCCGTCAGCACACGCAGCGCCTGCCAGTGGCCCTTGTCAGCCTGAGGGAACAGAGGAGCGCAGTCACAACTCTGGATTTGGTCAACATTAAGAGGGCGATCACTGCGGGTGTCGAGCAAGAGAGATACTTACAGCAAGATGCAGTGGACTGACTGGAATACTGCTCTCTATGTCTCCTAGTGCATTAAAAGACATCTCCAGGAGCTACAAAAAATAAAACACAACAGTGGATTTAACTTAATTTACAGAGATAAGAAGTAAAACAACATGCTAAACATTAATCACAATCAAAATCAACACCTGAACATCTGTAGTCTGCAAAAATAATCTTATTAACAAATCATTTTGGCTCAACATCACTTAAATACTTCTGAAAACATATTTCACTCAAAAAGAAAACAGAATAACTAAATACATGTGTTGACCTGAGCAAGTCTAACATCTACCATCGATGGGACTTGTGACATCTGCTTGGGTGGAATATGTGTATCAGTGCGTGCCATGCATGACTGATTAATGCATCTGTTGAGTTAAAGGGATAGTTCATATTATTTTAAGTGGGGTTGCATGAGGTAATTATCCATTGTCAGTGTATTAACTTCAGTAGATTGCAGTCAACACAGTCCCAGTGTGCAGAACAGAAAGTATGCATGGAAACTAAGCAATGTACTGCAATGACAGTGTCAGTAATAAAACATATTTTAGCCCCTTAAAAAAAGCCCTCTGAAAACAACGAGAAATTTCTCAATAAAAACTTTGCCATGAGACAGCCTGTTTCGCTGGGAAATCACTGTTATATAAGCCAAATATTGCTCTCTCTGTAAAGTCACCAGACTCCTGTAAAAGAGTAATTTTACCCCGCAGAACAAAGAGACAGTTGCTGGTCTACTGCTGTCTCGATCAGTTTGTTTGTTTGTGTTACTGTGTGACTGTGTTGAATCCGAACTATCCTTTTAAAAATACCGAAGTCACACATCATACAAACAATAAAACTAATTGAGGCAGCAGTAGAAGAAAGGAGGAGCAGAAACTCCCGTGTTTTGTGAAGTAAAATTACTGATTTTGCCAAAGGAGAGAGCAACATCTGGCTTACCACCTCACCAGACATGTCTGCCTGACGGCAAGGAAAAGTGGTGAAAAAACGGCAAATATAGCGTACACTTAAACTGATACTGATTTTTGTGAGTGACTAAAATGCATTTTGTTGCTGGCCCTATCCACTGCAGTACATTGCTTAGCTTCTGGTACTGGTACTCCTGCTGATTCTGCAAACCTGGGGCATGCAGACTGTCATCTACTGCAGGTAAAACAATGACTGTCGATACTATCTCATACAAACCCACTTCAAATAAGCTAAATGCTCCTTTTAGGTTGTGAAGTGATTTCAGATTAAAAACAGAAAAACTCACCAACTCCAGGTTCTGTTTGTTGCCATGGTAAGCTGCATAGTGAACAGCACTGTAACCCTTTGAGTTGACCATCGATGGATCAGCACCATTGTCCAAAAGATGCTCCAAGCAGCTGGTGTTAAAAGACGACAGAAAACGTAGAGATAAAGAGGGGTGAAGAAGAACGCAGGGGCCTTTAGACACAGATGATTTACACAAACAAATTTGTGTCAGATTATTGTGCCTGAAGCCTAGATCACATTAGTCGTGGTCAACTGCAAGAGAGCAAAGACAATGACTCACAAGTACGACTCCTTCGCCTCGTCCTCATCGTTCTGATGGTTCCCAGAAAAATGACGATCAACTCTGAAAAAATCAACAAACGCTTTTATTCAGTAAACACATACATCACTGCAAAACTTCACATTCCTTGATGAGTTGTTTAAATAGCTGCACTCAATCTAAGAAAGCTTGTTGATGCTCACTGAGCTGTCTTTCTTTATTATCAATTTCCCCACCGTCTGCACTTGTTTTCTCACTCTGTTCCGTTTCTGTTATTGTTGTATTACATGTCGATAGTGCCACTGAACAACACATCTTGTTAAATGATTTTCCATGTGCGTGTCACTCGCAGCACGCTCCACTATCAAGGGATATAATAGCCAGAACATATTTATTATGTACTTTCATGGCAGTTTGCATTTAACTCAAATTACTAAATATTTTATTGAACAATTTTCAAGTGTCTATTGTCAATACACATCACTATTGTTTTACAGCCCAGGCCTATCCTCTTGTTTTTCTTACGGTTTTGCTGTTTCATCAATACTAGAAATGACAACTGTAGGAAGTAACTCACTACCCCTCTGCTCATTTATATTTTAAAGAGACTACAAATAACATCCAGCTACAAAAAAAGCCTGAAAAGCCAGCAGTTAGAAAAGAAGCACAGTGAGTCGTTGCTATGGAAACGGTACATCGTCTCATCTAGTTGCACTGGTGTAAACTGGCAGGTTTCGGGGCGTGCAGACCGGCACTTTTGCAAAAGAGACGCAAGTTTCAACTCGTCTTGCCGTGAATCTTTGGACTGAACTAGGCTTGACAGACTTGAACAGGGACAAGAGAGACGAGTTTTCCAACCTGCTGAAGGCTTGGGAGGCGGCAGAGTAGTGCAGGGGAGTACAGCCTGTCTGGTCAGGCTCGTTGACCTCAGCGCCAGCGCTCACCAGGGTCACAGTGCACTGGTACCTCCCATTAGCAGCCGCATAGTGCAACGGTGTCCTGCAGGGAGGATATAAGGAGGAGAGAGAAAACAGTCGCTTAGAATAATGAGAATGACACTCCAATAACTGTCGCAGCATCAGCAAAATTTGCAGCAAATTAAAACTTCAAACAAGGATGACGGGAGACTCACCTTCCCATTATGTCCCTCTTATTCAAGTCGGTACCGCTACTTAAGAGCAAATTCAGACATTCAACATTTCTGAAAAGAAAGAGGATCACAGGGGTTAAATTACGTGGAGCTACAAATGACACGCGATACAACATTTGGATTCAATCCAGGGTTTCTCCACCTTTTTCAAAGTCAAATTCAAGCACTTTTCAAGAAGCTGTGGTAAAGTACTTATAATTCTGGTCGTTTACTGCACAATAAAAATATATAAAATAAATGTTTCAAGATAGTACTTTACAGAATGATAAATTAAAAAGGAAAAGTCTCATTTGCAGTGTGTGCCACATGTTTGTAAGTATGAAAATAATGCAATAGCAATTTCAAGCGGTTTCAAGGGTTTCCAGCACCCGTGTGAACTCTAAAGGATGTTAGACTTTTTAAGACTTTGAGGACCTGCACAAACCCTGAACTAGTTTAGTCAATCCTGCCCCAATCTGCAGCTTATACAAGTGTCATGTAGAAATTTGAAGTCTCCAACACACATACACTGAGATGTCCTGAAAACTTAAGGAATGAACTAAATTTACATACTCTACTCCTTTAATAAGGTAAAAGGAGTAGATGTATTTTTAAGGACCTGAATGGGGAAATTATACTTTTTTCGTGGAAATAACATTATCAGACAAACATTCTTGTTCCATGCACACTATTTGTATACGTCTTTGTTTTTAAAACATGTCTGGAGGGAATCTGTAATATTTCTGTGACTAAGCAGATTCAGCATCTTACCCTCCAGAGGCAGCAGCGTGTAGACAGGTCCTCCCAAAGTTGTCAGGGGTGTTTATGTCAAACCCAGCCGATAGTACATGCTCCTTACTCATAGATGAAACTATACTATACAGCTGACCTGCAGGACAATGAAGGAACAGAAGGTGGTAACAGTTATGCCCAAATGTATTTACATTTAGAGAAGTTAGTCAGAGTGCACATATGTAGTTTATGGAACAAAGACAAACCTGAGGAGAGTAACTTGCGACAACAGTCTGAAAACCCGTACAGCACAGCTAAGTGCAAGGGGAACATTCCATGGATCCCACGTCTGGAATTATCAAAAAGACACAGAACAGAAGGTTAAAAACTGTAAAGTTAATAGCAAACTGTGACCCCATTTAAACCCAGCAGTCATTATAGCATATACCCACATACATCAATACTTTTCTGCATAAAAGCCTGGGCTTTACCGCGTTTTACAACCACATATTTATCAGTAATACCACTTAAGGCTTTTCCGATACCTGGCCGTGTCTGCTCCGTTGGTCATCAGAGTGCTGATCAGCAGTTCATGGCCGTACTTAGCAGCAACGTGGAGAGGAGTATTGCCATACTTATCCACACAATCAATTTCCCCACCTGATGGACAGTAGAGAAGATGGAGCCCATTAGGAGGAGAGAAGAAAGGTCTGCACCAACATTTTCTCACAGATCAGACATGTCGTTACCGTTTTGGATGAGGATTTGAGAGCGTGTGAAGCGTCCATGAATGGCTGCCATGTGCAGGGGGCTCTTCCCTTCTTTGCTCTGATGAGGGTAAAAAAAAAACAACCCCAAAACAAGCAGAATATTAAACAATGTTATTTCATCTTAAAGTGCAACTTTGGTATTTTTCAGACTAGATCCCATTTTCTCTTGTTTTTACGTCTGAGTGACTGATTTTTTAAATTGGTCCTGTATTGAGCGAGACTGCTGCAGCTGTCAGCTGTGCAGCAGGCTGCAGTATAATCCTCGGGGACAATTGCGCACTGTCAAAGTACGTCCACTAGAAGTGCTTGTTTTTGTCACTGACAGGCTCGGATTGTTATTCGAAATGTCTGACAACATTATAAAAAGGAACGCTGCAGAGACGGACCATTTTGTTTGACCAGAAACAGCAGCTTTATCACGCTCGCCAACGCCATCAGACTCCATTTACTGCAACAGTAATTTTAGTATCTCTGGTGCGGTCGAAATTAAACCCTTAATTTATCAAGGTAGGTGAAAACATTAAGAGTAATGAGAGAAGGTTAAACATCAGCCAGAATAATTTCACATCCAACACAGTGAATTAAGGATTTATTTCAACCAAACCAGAGCTGGTGATTTTTGGAACAATGGGGAGACCAACCAAGATGGTTTTGGTGAGTTTTATCTCGTTTGTCACGTTTGAATGAAGTGCACTTTTCAATCAATAAACTCCCGTTTTTGTAAATGTAGTCTGTTGAATCTAGCTGTTTCTAGTTAAACAAAAAGAATCATACTCTCTAACATAAAAGACCTATATTTGTAGGAATCCCTTCCATAATGTTATCAGACACATTTTGACATGTGCACTTAACCCCCCAAGGACTGAACTGCCCGTTTGGAGCTGTCAATGCACGACCAATTAACAAAATTGTTACTTGGACACTAGAACATGGGAATTTTTAATTATAAGTTACCCCATAAGTGTTTTGACTATCTCCTATTGATTCCAATCAATATACATTTGAAGTGACAGGTCTAACTTCCTACTAAATCCCCTACACAGCCTCTCATATTCTGAATTATTTTTTATTTGTAGCAATATAACTGAAATTGGAGCACATACCATGGCAATGTCTTTTTTAAACATTCTTTATACTGTGAACTTTTGCACGTATCCATGACAATATGTTACATATTTCTGCACAAACTGTACATATCTAACATTTAAATAATGGTCATAGTGTACATCTTTCCTTACACCGTTTTTGATAATATCTGTACTAAAGCAAATACTTGCAGCACTTCCTTTCATGTTTAATTATAGTTTTCTCATATTATGCTCATGATGTACAGACATACCACAGCAATTTTCTTGTATGTGAAAACCTACTTGGCAATAAAACCTGATTCTATTTCTGATGTTGCCATTTCTGGCAGCTAAATGCGTCTGCGAGAGAAAAAGCTTCCATAAGCAGTGACAGAACGTGTATTTTCTTCACTCCTCCTTCATATCCATCGCCATATGTTGTTTTAATTACTTTGGACCGGAGCTACAATCCAAACGCACGCACACATTTTTCTTTAAATTTCTAGTTTGAACTCTAGTGTAAAAATCTAAATGACCTTCATTTCAATAACAGCCTAACGAAACAAAAAAAACAAAAAACAACACATCTGCACCTTTAGGGCAACTGACAATACAATGAACACTTTGTCACCAAATTACACAGTTACTAACAGGAATAAATGAAGCACAGTAAGTAGAGAAAATTGCATTTCATACCTGCTGGTTGACATCTGCCCCATTGTTGACCAGCAACTCCAGACAGAGGGCACCGTTGGTGGAGACGGCAGCCAGGTGCAGAGGGGTGTAGCCGCACTTGTTGGGCTGGTTCACATTAGCTCCATGGTTCACCAGCTCGGTAGCCACTGCCTCCTGCCCCATGTAGCAAGCCACATGGAGCGGAGTGTTTCCAAAGCCATTGGGCTCATCAATCTGACAGTAAAACACAAACAAGATCAGACCGTGCCTCGAGCCTGAGAGGAAGGATTCCTGGAAATCTTAAAAATAAGTGTCAGATGACAAAAGACTGTTGGCTATACCTTGTGACATTTCATAAAACCGACAAGGCAACTTAATTTAGCTAGTTTAAAGAAAAAAAAAATCAATGTTAAATCCCTCACCTCTGCCCCCATCCTCAGCAGGTACTTTACAATTTCGATGTGACCGCTTGCAGCAGCAGCGTGGAGAGGTGTGTAGCCCTGCTTATCCTTGCAGCTCTTGTCTGCGCTGCGGGACACCAGCAACTTCACAACCTCCACATGCCCTGTGGAGAGCATAAAAGAAGACATTTCAGTATTATCTCTGACATGAATTACATTAAATCTGACAGCAATTATGACCATAAATAGAGACATTTAAAGGACCAGTGTGTCGGATTTAGTGGCATCTAGCAGTGAGGCGGCAGATGGACCTTTTTTCCTAGCGTGTAGAACCTACAGTGGCTGCGAAATTCACAAAAAACTATCCAGAGCCAGTGTTTGATTTGCTGTTGTGGGTTGCAGAAGAAATGTGACGGAGCACAGGGTTCCTACACCTTGTCCAAAGTCAAATTCAAGGACTTTTCAAGCATAAACAGTCAAAATTATGTTTCGTGATATAATTCAACAAAAGGGTGACCAATTAAAGGGAAAACACAAAGTTCCATGTTTCAAAAAAAAATACTGTCCAGCATCAACCAAAGTTAGCAAAAGTCAGAAGCAGGTGCAGCAGTAACATGGGTTTGTTTTGCACCAGTGACAACACTGACATCACAAAAGGACATGATGCCATTTGAAATCGTTGAGAGGTTTTCAATGTAAAATTTGGTGAAATGATTTCAGTGCGTGTATCAATACTTTTTGATTTTTTTTTAGCACATTTTAACAATACCACAGTAATTATACACTAATGAAAGCATACTTATTTGTATTCCATATTCAACTAATAGATCTCAGTAAATCTTGCACACTGGACCTTTAAGTAAATGAGAAACGATCATTTGTTCGTTCTGTGCCTGTAGTGTCTTTGACCCTCAGACTGTGGCACAAGGACTTGGCCGTGTTATTGCTCCTCATCTGAGCAAAACTTGCCAGGAACAATGGGAGCTTTTATTGGTATTCGACAATGAAAATGCGCGCTGTCTGTGCAGCATTGGCAAGAAAGCAAAAGTTGCTTACCCAAGTAAGCAGCACAATGGATAGGCTGTCTCTCCTTCTTATCGATGGCACTCAGGTTGGCCCCTTTGTTCAGCAGCAGCTTCACCATCTGCAGGACAAATAAATAAAATTGTAAAGGAACCACGCTCTTTTTTTTTTTTTTAAAACGAAAGCTCGGGAAGAGAAGGAAGTAACGCCTCACCTCCTGGAACCCGCTCTGAGCTGCGTGGTGCAGGGCAGTTCTGCCGGTACGATCTGCCATGTTCAGGTTGCTCAGCTGGGTCAGCAGGGCCTCTGCGCAGCGGGTGGCACGGTTGGCAGCCGCCACATGCAGCGGTGTCTGCCAGAACTTGTCTCGTGCGTTCGCCTCTGCTCCGCGCCTCAGCAGCAGACCCACTGCCCTCTGGGGAGAAGAAAGGAATCACAGGAGCTTAAAGCGTACATCATATCTGCGGTTTGCTGCACTGCCTTCAGTCAGCACAATATTTTGGTGCAGTTCTATAATCGCTGTGGGTGAATACATAATAGAATTAAAGGATGAAGTCATCTGACTGAGAGATAATTAGACTGTTTGAAATGGCAAACGGAAATGAGTTTATAGCTTACTTCGTTCCTGGAAGCAGCTGCCCTGTGCAACGGGGTCAACCATACATGATCTTTAGCATTTACAGTGGCACCTGCAGACAAAAGAAAAAACAAAACAAACAAAAAAAAATCAGCCAGTTTTAATCACATCACCATCTTGCTGCTGCAGTTTACATTCAACATACACATTTAGCACAAAATATTCCAGTTTTTGCCCGTATTCCAAAAAATATTTCTACTAAGCTGTTTACATGGTTAACGAAAATGTAGACGTCATTAATATTCCCGTTTATGAGCAGCCTTGCAAACTGTGATTACGGAAAAGTGAACAGCTGGAGCCGATTGAACCATTTTGCTTCTTTGCATCAAAATAGGATTTATTCCAAGTTTTCCACTGGCGGTGACCTTATGTGAACGCAGCCTCCCTCTTTCACTCATTCAGCCACATTCTTGAAAAGGTCAGCGTTGGTATATTTGCGCATATCCGAAAACCTGTTGATGTCAAAGTGTTTCGTGATGTTTAATTCCAGTTCCAAAACAGTATTTTTCTCGACACCAAATCTATTTTAACAACTGGAAAATTACATTACGGTATAATTACTTACTTTAAAGGAAGAAGCTGTTCAAAGAGCTGGCGGTAAAAAAAACAAACAACAAAACGGTGTTCCCCGTCTCTGATCATACCGTCTTGTTTTTCCTCTACGATGTGTAACTTTAGAAAGCCAATCGCCATCATTATTAGATTTTGGTACAAGAGTGCTGCGTGCCTATTTGCTCACTCACGAAGAGATTTACTTCTTAGGTATTGAAATTTGGTGTCAAGTGACAAGGCATTTTTCGATATTTGATTGTATTGAAGCAATTCAGTCTGCGCCATAAAAGTATCAAAGTTCTACACCCAGCCTTTTGTGTGTTTCTCTTTTTGACCGCCTGAAATGTGGGTTTTATTTTTGTGCACATCTCTACCTTTGCCTTGCAAACCCCACTTGAGATGCATATTCTGAATGCACCGTGCACATGTCAAAAGTATGCGCTTTAAACCTGAATAACACCAGCATTTCCCACATACCTTAATCTGAAACAAGAACATGCTGTTTACATGACCGGTATGAAATGCAGCATATTATCATATAGTGGAAAATTACTGTGCCTGTAAACAGTCACTAAGGGTGTGTCTGTTGGGTTGTTGACAAAGAATAAAGTATGCACCACATTTCACTAACACACAGTCCAAATTCTTAACACACAGCCAAGCCCATAAGAAATGCATCCAACTCACTCACCTGATTCAATGAGGAGGTCCATTATATGGACGTCACCCACACAGGCAGCAGCATGAAGTGGCGTACGGCGCTCTTGGTCCTGATGGGACAAACATATGATCATTCAAAGTGTATATTACGTTAGATTTCCATGTCTAACGGTTATGTCCTTCAGGATATGAACCAGTTTTGCATACATACCAGTGCATTGACATCCTCCTTTTTGTGCAATAATAGTTGAACTTCTTCAGCATTACGATTGAAGATGGCCTGGACCAGAGGAGGCTGCAATACAGAAATAACCTGCTAAGTTACTGCTGCGATAACGATGCATAAAATTAACGTTGATCCGGAGCGACGACTCGGTCCAGCTCCGTCACACTATGAGCCAGGGCTGCACGATTTGGTAAAAAAAAAAAAAAGCCATACTGCTATTACTTTGACTGAAATTGCGATACGATTAGTGGAAGTGATCAGTTTTGCATTGCGTTTTTGATGTTTACTGAAAAAACTATTGGAATCGAGATGATGCGATATATATATATAGAGAGAGAGATCTGTATCAAACAAACATGTTTCCTTTCATCTGGAGAATAAAATTTGAAGGCCAGGTCATCTATGCAGCACTACGGTACCTCATTATACTGCTATAATCTCAGAAAATCTCAGAAAACTGCGATTTGTTTCTGGTTCTGTGATTCGGATATAGCACTTGCCCATATTGCGATTTTATTGCAGTTGCTTTTAATTGTGCAGCCCTGCTACGAGCAGGTTCATTTCGGTCACAGCGATGAATTACTCAGTGAAATTGTTAAAGGTGTTATAACTGTGTTAGAGATTGCATTTAGTGCTTTTATTGTAACGTTAAGTACCATAATGCGATTCTTGTTTCCTTCCAGTAAATACCCTAAGCCCTGGCTGAGGCCTACAGGCCCCTTGTCTCTCTACTGACGTCAGCTAGCTGAATTAGCTAGCTGGCTAATTCTGCTCCAGAGCTGGCTCCGACCCAGACCAGGGCCTACACAAGAGCTGCAACAACGTATGTGATAACGTATGAACGCCGAGCATCGCTAATCACAGGGGAATATACCATTATGATCCCGGTATCAGCTTAGATACACATGCACCAGCAATACGCTAAAAACGAAAACAAGTCGTTCCGCCTGTAAGACGTAATATGTTGCGCACAAGAGCAACATATTTCCCAGCAAATAGACTGCGCCACAGCACAAACACGGAGCGCTCTCTTTTTCAGCCTACCTGGTCTGCAATGTTGAGTACTCCCATCTCCCAAACTCAGCCAGGACGGAGCTCCTTCATGAGGATAAAACTTCGAGGTATATTGCGGTGCGCTACTGTATCCACTTTTCAGACTACACCCATAGCTGGTTGCAAACAGAAATGCGGTCTTGATCTGTCACTGTTGTTGTCTGTATCCTATGTCTGGTCTGACGATACAGGCTACGACTGTGCTGGTCCGCCTACAGGCGTGGCGGTCTGCTCTCCACTCGCAGGGGGAAATGGCGACATCGTGTGGCGGGAGACGGTACTGCAGGAGGTGACAACGTAAATAACAGGTTATTTTAGTGAATGAGGTTTAGTGAAACGTTAAGGGGGTCGACAACTTTTACCATCAAAAGAAACATTTTTTTGGCGGAAAAAGAAAAAAAGAAATCTGTTTGGAGCCGCAAATATTTTCCTCAGAGACTTTTAATTTGGCATCCATAGCTAACTTAGGGAGAGTTAAGCATAGATAAGAAGTCTATGGACTTCGGACTAGCCACCTGCATAATTTAGAGGAAAAAAATAAATCCCTACCCATCTTCATTGGCTACTATAATGAAATTCAACTTTATAAGTCCCTTAAATTAATAAAGACCTCTATAGACTGGAGATGAATGAGTGTATTAAAAACATCTGCTTAATCAATCCTTATTTATGATTTTTTTTTTTGGTTTATTTGTTTTACATTTTGATGCTCTTGTGCTGTCATCCTGGATGATGTTAAGTCATTGATATTTGCCTTAATGTTTGTACATTCCTTGTTTGAACAATAAAAAGACCAACAAAAAAGAAAAAAGTAAGAATCACTTATGGCCATTCATTTATATCTATTTTTTTTGGTAAAGCCTCTGGTTTAGGGTTTGAGGAGCCTCAGAAAAACTGACATAATAGAGCGGCTTTTTTTTAAATAAAAGTTTTTTGTCTAAATGTGTAATAGCCATTAATGGCTTGCAGGTCTATGAAGTTGTGACTTGTCCTTTCTACCTCACAAATAAGGACATTCTTTTCCAGATGATCACACTCAGAGGTGTAGAGGTGGATAAACTGTAGTTTGTTCTACTTTTATTCTAAAATCTACAAATGTGAAAGATATGTTAAGTATAATCTGCCCAAGAGTCAGAAATCACTGTGTGCAGATTTAAGATGTGGTATATTACAGGAAGATACAGAAGTGTAAGTGAAGAAGAGAGAATTTGTGATTATTATGAGCTAAATGAGGTGGAGGATGAAATTAATTTGATTTTGTTCTGTCTGATATATCATGATTTGAGGCAAATATTGTTTGAGATAAAAAAAAAATCATGCTCCTGATTTTCCTTTGATAGGTTTGGAGAATGGAGCTTTAATTGAATATCTTTTTCATGTTTTTGCATTTTCTGGGTTGGCAATGAAGGAGAAAGACATGATGGATAAATTCCTCCAATTTTAAGAAGCTGCAATATGAGAAGTTTGACTTTTTTTTGTTAATTAATTGATCAATATAATAGTCAAAATATTTGGCGATTAATTTAATAATGGATCAATAATCGATTAGCTAGATCGATTAGCTCTATTTTTGTCAGCTTATATGTTTCATAAGAAAGGGAAATCGGAAAGAAGAGGAAGGAGAAGAGAAGAAGGAGGAGGAGAAGAAGAAGAAGAAGAAGAAGAAGAAGGAGGAGGAGGAGGAGGAGGAAGAGGAGAAGGAGAAGGAGGAGGTGGAAGAGGAGGAAGAGGAGGAAGAGGAGGAGGATGAGGAGGAGGAGGAGCAGAAGAAGAAGACGACAAAGAAGAAGGCGGCTGTATTTTACGGTCGTTACCCTCCAGCACAGTAGGGGGCAGCGTTTCCCCACTGAGCCGTTTGTCTGAACCAACTGACAGAAGAAAGGAACAGTTTGTCCCACCGGCGTTTTATTTAGCAGCAGAAGGTCGTCCTGCAGCTTTGCGGTATTTGGCAGCACCCAAAACCAAAACAGGACTAAATTATTGAACTTCATCGTAAGCTCGGTTCTCGAGACGCGGAGTGATGTGAGTAGTGCTGAAAAACTAGAGGAACGCGGCTGTACGTCGCGTTTGGTCGGGCTCGTTATGAAACCTTGCTAGCTACACTTGCTAACGTTAGCAGTTGACTAACGTAGCTACGTTGACAGCACTGAGAGCGGCAGGAGGCGGTGTTGAAGTGAAGGTAATCAGTCTAACGCTACGTGTGAATTAACGCTACTACAGCCGGACATTTGAATCCCACCGCCCGGTGCTGGACTACAACCCCCACGGACTCAGCTTCTCAGATCCAGGACCGCCTTTCCTTGAACTGAGGCTGGTTTGATGGCAGCCTCGGCTAGTGCCCGGCGGTTACCTATGGGTGTGCGGACATTCAGTGACTTTCTCCAGATCGCCACTGTGGGCTCCCCTCGCTCCTGTCGTACAGCTGTTCAGAGAGGATGCACACGACAGAACATCAGGTGAGTCTGTCATGGAGACACTGGAGTCTATTATTATAATGACACAGATAGTCCTTAAATGCAGAGGGACTGACACTGTGTCTCATCTGGATCGAGTGGCATGCGGGGTAAAGGGTAAAGCTAACTTTATCAGGGTTTTTCTGAAGCCTGGGACATACAGCTGGAAAATACAATGTGAATATTTTCTGGTTTCTTTCTGGTTTCTGAGGATGCCATCTTGGTCTTTAGGAAACACTGATTTAATGGACCAAACAACTAATTAATTGATCAAGAACATGATCAACAGATTAATTTAAAATGAAAAGAATCATGACAGGACAGGTACAAACCTATTTTGACAAGATTGTGACAGCATGAATTAATCAAGTAAATAATCGACAAATGAATCACAATGAAAATAGTCAATAGTTGCAGTGTTGTTTTTTATTATTATTATTATTGCTAAGTGATATAGTCGGAATCAAATATCACAAAATTTTTGACCATACCTCAATATCGACATTACAACAATATTGTACTTCCGACTGCCAGTGCTTTCATAAAATATTAACACTAGGGTTGCAGTTTCCTTTACTGATAGTTGCAGTTTCCTTTACTGATAGTTGAAAATGCCAACAATCAATTAATCAATAATTGATAAAATACATGATGCACGTTTTTTTTCTCATTTTGTTCAAAATTTTCTGCCATTTTTAGACTATTGATTAATTGTTGATTGATATATTTTAAAATTTTAACATTGATTACTCGTTACTAATTACATCCTTGATAAACACAATGAGGTTCATAAATTATCATCAGTAATGTGCACATAAAGACTAAGTGGGTACAGACCAATAATAGAGCAGCGAAAACAGTCTGGTAAGTTCAGAAAATTACAAAAGAAAACAGAAAAAACAACAGGAAAGACCAGAACAAAACAGGAAAAGACCAAAACTAAGGCAGTATCTAGTCTTATATCACAATACGATATAATATCGATATATTGTCTAGCCCTAGTATTTTTTTTATCTCTAAAGTGTGACCTTCCTTCATTCAGGTAAGAGATCCTCGAAGACTTGATTGTTCATAATGAATAAATAAGCTCCTAATAAAAACAAAAATGATTCATAGCCAGTCATGATAATAACTAATACTCTGTTGCTTGTTCAAACTTGTACAGTATTTATGTATTTTGTTCATCCTCAGTTTAACCTTAGTTTGTTCTCATGTCATTCATGGTCATATTGATATTTGTTTATGTGATAACAGCAAACACACACAGTCTGTACAGCAGCAACAAACATTTCTGAAAGGCTCCAAAAATGTAATTAAGGGTAAATTAAGCGTTGTTATAGCAAAAATACTCTGCAAGATCATTGTGCTATTTTAAGGCAGTAATGGCCATTTCTGTTCCCAGTTAGTAATGATTTATAGGCCTGTCACGATAAGTACACTATCAACTTATCATACAATAGATGGACATTACCTTTTTTTTGTACATAAGATTGTCACCAACATTTTAGTCAACATGATGTCAAAATAAACAGCAGAGTTTTCCACACCATTATAAAACTTGGGCACAGCGTACA
Source organism: Lutjanus campechanus (assembly GCA_027495735.1). Classification (NCBI taxonomy): domain Eukaryota; kingdom Metazoa; phylum Chordata; class Actinopteri; order Lutjaniformes; family Lutjanidae; genus Lutjanus; species Lutjanus campechanus. The sequence continues at coordinate 35,802 of JAJHUR010138156.1, forward strand.
AGCGGTTTTTCACAGTGCCTAAAAGCCAAATCAATTCATTGTTACCCAAGGGTTTATTTATTTATGGTATTTTAATATTTTTCACATTCTAATTCCAATGTCTGGATATATTTAAGGATTAAAGATTAAAAGGTCATTGTATTTTGAAAGTACTTGCGATATTATACTTTTGTCTTTTTAAAAATCTAGTTTATCTAGTTCTTAGGAAAGGTTTTATTTAACTATATTAATATTGCTTTTAAATATATTTTATTGAATGCCACTCCTTATTTGAAATAGTATGAATATTTTTTTATTTTATGCTATTACTGTTTTAACTTGTTCTGTCTTGTCAGTCATCTGTTTGAAGCACTCTGAATTTCACTAACCTGCATGAAAAGTGCTATACAAATTAAGTTTGATTGATTGTATGATGATATCAGTGGTATAATATTGTCTTATGGTTTATTACAGTAGTCTCTGGGACCATGTGTCATCCAACAAAAGTAGTTATTGTGACAACCCTAGTGCTGCATTTTTCTAATCATGTGTGTCAGCTGATAGTCAGAAAACATTTGCCCAGATTCTACAGGTTGTTTACTGGAAAACACATTGCTAAGTGATGCAACAACAAGCCAGAGTGTTTCTGACATTGTATCTTTATTTCTATTTGCACAAATGGCCCAGCTCAGAAAATACCAGCACAGTCAGAACACAGAGACCTTCCATTACCTGCTGGTGCAGTGTTGTTTGTGTAAACTGGAATGTAGTGGGCCTGTTTTGTTGTGGACTGTGCCTGTGGCAGGTTGCTCTTTTTCCAGAATGTGGCTAACAGGACATTTTCTCTTACCTTTTAGACACTTGTCATCATGTGGCATTTTGATGACAAGATCTCCCAGAGTGCTTTGCCTTCAAGAGTGGGACACAATGACAACTGTTCCCCAAAGCAGAAACTTCATCAGTCTCACCAACAAAAGGAAGGAGTACTCCGAGCGTAGGATACTTGGGTAAATTTGCAGTATGAGCTAGAAATACTTTATTAAGTGTTTTTGATTTATCTATCAAGTCCTTAATCTTGCTGTGTTTGCTGTCACAGGTTTTCTATGCAGGAAATGTACGATGTCGTGGCAAATGTTGACGAGTACAAGAACTTTGTGCCCTGGTGTAAGAAGTCCCAGACCATCATGAGACGAGCAGGCCACTCCAAAGCCCAACTCGAAGTGGGATTCCCTCCAGTGGTGGAGAGATACACGTCTATGATCACTAGTGTCCGGCCTCATCTAGTTAAAGTGAGTAGCAGCAGCTTCACGCAGTCTGTCAGTTCTGTGAATGAAGATGTGTCTAATCTAATCACTGTAACTTCTGTGGACGGCAATTGTATTTGATATCACTGCAGTTGAAATAGGACAGCAAATTTTTACTTGAAGCAAATAATGTTTACGTTGTCAACAAGCAACCATTGCTCAAAATTCCCATTTCTGACCACAGAGTTTCTCTTTTGGGTGATTTTAGGCTGTGTGTACAGATGGAAAGCTGTTCAATCATCTGGAGACGATATGGCGCTTTAGTCCCGGCATTCCTGGTTACCCTCGCACCTGCACGGTAGACTTTTCTGTAAGTAGCCTGCAGCTTGTTTCCTGTGGTGATTTAGCAAATGTTTATCAGACCCTTTGCCCTGCTTGATGCATTTTTTTGTAACTGCCTTGATTAAAGGAGTAGTTTGACGTTTTGGGCAAATCATAGCCCAACACAGTGACAGATGTGAGGCAGTTAACTGGACACACAATTAACCAAACAAACCAGTTAGACTTCATCCTTCAGTCTTTTTTTTTTGTAAAACCAGAAAATAGTTTGAAAACACTTCTGGGAAAGCATACATTTCACCCTGGACTGGACAGTGGAAACTAGGGGAAACAGTTCACCTGGCAATCAAAGTGTAAAAACAAGTTGTGTTTTTATGAATGGTCCTGTGTGGGACTATTTCTTTGTCATGTCAGTAAGTCACTGTGCCTAGTTAGGGATTTTGGGGTGAGGAAATATGTTACAGATTACATAGAACATAGTACAAAGAAATCTATGAACAATGACGCTCAACATCTGTAACCTTAGTGCACTTATTTTGATTTCTTGTTTGTTCTGAAGATCTTCTACCTACTTAAAACAAAACTAATGCTTAGAAAGTTGGATCATTATTAGGTTTCAAGTTGTCAGATCTATCAGACATCCCGTACACTCACCCAGCGACTATAGCTGATGTTCACAGACAAGTTGTAAAGTAACGCTGATCTTAAGCACATGCCGGTTGTAAGGTAATGCTTTCATTACAATATATATAACAACAGCATACTTACTTTAATTTCAGCGCTCAACCCACAACTGTTTGGCGATGCTGGGGCTCCACATAATTTTCCTTACAGATTTCCAATATTTTAACCGAAATATCCCAGTTCCAAGTAGGATCAAAACATCTGTAGTCAAACAATACCTGCATTTGATGGTTTTGCTTGCAGCCAATCACCGTAACCATTCTTTGATTTAATGCAGTGTGTGATTGCCCGTCTGTAGTAGCTAGATTCGAAAGTATGGCTACGCTACATGCTTGAGGCGTCTAATACAATTTCATCTATAAAATTCACAGGGATTATGATGGGTATTGAATGAAGTACTCTATTGGTATCACTTTACCAGTAACAATACTAGTACTGTTCTTGTAATTTTTTTTAAAAACAATACCCAGCCCTACCTTTCAGCGACTTTCAGTCTGAAGAACCAGAATCCAGTTGTAAATCAGCCTCATGTCAGGCTGTGATGACCCTACAGTGTGACTTTTGAAATCTGACTCCTTCACTTCGCTGCCGCTGTACAGAGCACATACTTTGAGTTTATAATTGTAGTGTCTACTACCCCACTGCCTGTTTCCACTCTTTATGCTAAACTAACTGTCTGCTCGTGGTAGCTTCATAGTTATGGTACATACATGAGTGATATTAATCTTCTTATCAAAGCCTTGACAATAAAGCATATAGCCATAGTTTCCAAAATGTCTAATTATTCCTATTCAAATGATTGTATCCCGCTTGTCTTGTTGTATTTTAGAGCTCAACTGCTCTCCCTAAAGACATAATTATTTTTGTGTTTTGAACAGATATCCTTTGAGTTCCGCTCTTTGCTGCACTCCCAGTTAGCCACCATGTTCTTCGACGAGGTTGTAAAGCAGAACGTCGCCGCGTTCGAGCGGCGAGCCTGTAAGATGTACGGCCCAGAGACTCGTATCCCACGAGAGCTGATGTTTCACGAGGTGCACCAGACGTGATCCCAGCGCCCGTGCGTCCTCATCTGGCCTTAAAGCAACCTTACACCAACCTTTATTCCCTTCATCCACACCTGAACCTGCATGATGCTGCTCAGTCTCCACCGCTCCATATACATTAAGAGCCCCGACATCGCAATCTTGTAAGCATTATGTTGGACTTCCTGCCTCAACAGATCCGTGCTTATCTCCTCCTCCTTGTGTTAAGTCTGTGCACTTTCTGTCTACCTCCACTAACAGGGTCCTTTGCTCAACAGAAGGAACCCACCATTGCTGTTGCTCCGTGGCATTTACAAGCTGTATTTATGTAAACAAAAACAGTAAATCATTACAACATCATTTCATCATGGTAGAGAGTCGACTATTATTTTAAACGAACAGCACAGTGACTCTGAACAAAACACCCTTTTATTTATTTTTTTAATAAAAGGCAGACTTTTGCTCTTAACTGGGATCAAGTCTTATTGTTCACTGTGACCTGAAGGTTTATTGCCACACCGTCACTTCAGCACGTGGATCAGCTGATTATACTGTATTAGGAAAAAGCTTATACTTTGCCTTTACTTTTATCATTTACATTTATTTCAAATTGAAGTTTTAATATATTGTTTGACATATAGTTTAGTAGTGAGCCTGTTGCAACACAATAATTCATTTCATCCTTTTAAAGTTTTCCATCAGTGGTTATATGCACATTTGTACTGTTTTATTGAGGTTCAAATTAAATGTGCCATTAGTGTTGTCACTGTATGTTGTGACTGGATCAATGAAGTGTGCAAAGGGAAAAAGGTCATTTCTTCTTTCAGTTAGCTGTGCCCTCAAGTTGGCTTTGAGGTTTGGGGAAATTTAGCTTTAATTTGGCAAATGTTGTGCTGTGAGAATTGCATTTTATGGATATTGAGACGTGGCTGCCAATTTTAATAATGCTTTATTTTACAGCCCAGCTCTGCTAACTATCACAGGATTTACAGAAGTAGGAGGGGGGGAATCTTAACTTTGCACAAACAAAGAGCACCTGAATAAATCCATGCTGGAGAGTACTGTGAAAAACTTTAAATGGGATTACAACAAATACATCACAGATTATGTATTTATCAAATATATAGTTTGGTTTTATAGACTTATTAGGTTAAAGATTAGAAGTTTAAGATTTTAGATGATCACTGAATCATCTGTTTTTAACTCATGCAAACATTTATCGATAGCAATCTCAGAAGATGATCCAACTGATTACTGCAGTGACAGTAAACAATTTCTAACAGGTTATGTAATTGTTTCCCTACTCTGCTTTTATTCTGAAGGTCATCAGGAGGATGTCACTCCTGTCATGTGTATTGTGAGTGTGAAATATGATGCTGGGCTGTAGAATAAAACATTATAAATCATTTATCATTGTCTGCTTTTTTTTTTTTTTTTGGATGTTTTTGCTTTTATTTACAAATGTGATGATGCATGAATGTAATTGGCAAAGAGACAAACGTTTACGTGTTGCATTGTGAGGGCGGGGACTACATTAATTTGGGATCTATATTTCATATCAGAGAAGCCTGTGGCTTTATTCCAGGACAAAGGGCTCATAAAGTCAACGTGATTGTATTTGCCAGTTTTAGAGGTGACTGATTTGAAGTTGCCAAAGGTCAGTGGAAGGTGGTGTTGGTGTGTGACCTTCACAATTGGCAGGTCATTCTGTCCACATGCTCCAAGTCTCATACTTCAATAAAAAGTGTACTGAGTGTTTTTTAAAGTTGGATCTTGACTTCTAAGTTGATGTGGTTTATTTTCTCTGTTGTGGATGTGATTGGAAATGAAGGGAGAGTTAATCATCAATGCATGAAGAATGTTCATTAAACTGAAATGGGCCTCTTAATCACATAAAGTAACTTGTTAAAAAAAAAATGTTGGACGCCATTTCTGAGTTAAAAGAGATTAAGTCTGTTTTGTACCATGTTTGAATTATATTCAGGCATGTGGTTCATGTTGTCAGTAATGTATTTGTTAGAATGCATCTTCACACCAAGTTATTTTTTTCTTTGCCAGAGACCTTTTAGTTTTTATTTTCATAAAGTTGTATACAGATTTCATTTCATGCCAAGTTTTATTTTTGTAGGTGCCAATACTCTCTACTGTAAATCACATTGAAAAATATTTTAAGAGACTGCTGTATAGCCCAAGAAATATTTAAAGAGTATTATACGATGATCATCCATCACTGCAGTATACAGTAACACTCACAAGTTTGGACACACTTCTTATTCAACGTTTTTCTTTATTTTGTTTTGTTAAGAAATAGTTCAGATTACACATGAGAGTGGCTACTCTAAACTATCAAAGAGCAAAAAAACATTTGTAGGTTCATAGGTGCAAACAAGAAGACCATGTGTGGACAATAAAAAGCAAAAAGACTAAAGCACACTGTCCTCTGTACTTGCAATCAAAGATTTAATAAGAAGGATGTTAGTAATCTTTGATTGCAAGTGCAGAAGACTATGCAAGTCTTTTGTTTATTAGATTCTTAGATTCTCTTTGTTTTCACGTGTTCTCTTACTACATAATTCCATATTTTGATGTCTCCAGTGTTAATCTACAATGTAGAAAAGTGATAAAATATAAAGAAAAACACTGAATGAGAGGATGTGTCCAAACTTTTGACCGATATTGTTTTTCCACATTAATTGTCAATTTGCGGGTGCATGAATGACCCTCGGTCTTGGTCGCCTTTTATGTATATAAGGATGAAGACACACTACTATCTTGACTGAAGAGTTGCTTACAATAGAATATATTGCCATTATTTTGCAGTCCGATCACTTTTTCAATGCAAGCTAAAATATATCTTTGTAAATACTGTGGGTGCATTTCAGAGCTTTGTTATTTAAATAAAGAAGCAGGTGGAATTTGTCTTTGTGTGCAGTTTTTTCTTCAAAGTCATTCTGAACCATCTTGCACAACCTGATTCTCTTCTGTGCATTTTCAGTGATTTGTTACAAACCTTTTTTTTTTCCTGCAAGCTTGCAGTCAAAATATTCAGATGCAGCTCAGTGACTCCGGAATGAAAACGAGGTTCATTAGCATTGCTCAACTTTGCTGTAGCAAATGCTCCCAGGCAGAAGAGAGAGTGTGGGTACAGTGACAGAGGGCGGACGCAGCTGACCGACAAGAAACCAGAGCAGGGTGATGGTATGTGGGCCAGTTATTAATAACATAGGAGAGAGGGGTATTTGGACATATCTTCTTTCTTGATCATGTCAATTGTATTCATTACATAAAGATCAAACGTATCTTGTCCCAGAAAAAGATACACAATAATGATGAATGCAAATTTTAGCCCTGCAACAGAAGTCTTTAGAGGTGATGGCATCACTAAAAATACTGGTTTTGTCTGTGTTGCATTCAGAAACTTTCAAAATTCAATTGTCTGATGCTGTATGTCTCAACAAAAGTGACTCAATGTTTATAGAGTGTGAATTTGCTTTTTAACAGAGAGCGAAAAAGAAAAGTTTTTCTATGTTGTAATGTCATCCTCACATGACAGGAATTCTCATGAAGGCCAGAGAGCAAAAAAAAAATCATCCATCACTTGAGTGGACACGACACTGACCTCTCTTAGGTGGCTGCGTGTTCAGCTCTTTATTTAATTGTTTAGAAATACATCACTGGAATTATAGAGCAAATGACCCACTTTATTTTACAGGTACTTTTCTATGTCAGTGGTTCTCAGATCTTTTTCAATAATGTGATCCCTTTGAAATATATATTTTTTTCATTCAAAGTATCCCCTGATCAGCACAAAAGCCTGTGTGAAGCAGTAGAATACAGCACTGAACCACCAGTGTCAGCTTGTTGAAACATATTCTTCCTGATTCTGTTGGTATTTTGTTGGCACTGTTCTCCCTCTTTTTCAGGTTTTTCTCTGCGTTTTCAGCTGCTGCGTTTCAATAAACGAATCCATTCTCCTCATTTCCGTCCGTCCTTCACACTGGCCTCCCACTCACAGTGAACATGAACTGCGTTTGTTGCTTTCTTATGTGAGATTTTACAGTTAATGTTTGCACTGAAACTAGAAACATTTAATATAAAACGTGGTTTTATCAAACTCAGATTAAAACTAAAGTATAATTTCATTAATTGTGCATGCATGACTGATATTTCTTTAATTAAAGCTACTACAAGGAACTTTTATATTGTGTTGATTTAGGGGGGCCCCTGTGAACAAAAGCAGTCGATTTTCTACTGCCATAACCACTAAATATAACATCCACAATTAAATTATCTAAATAAAAATCTGCACCTGCTTCTTTTTAACTGCCTAACGTATTACTCGCTGCATCGTTACCTCAGAAAATGTAAACACAGGCTCATTTCATCTGATGTCGGGGAGAATCTGACCCTGTAGCAGGCATCAAACTTTACAGAAATATCTGATCTCCTCGCAGATTGTCTCATTTGTTTATGCAGATTATATTAAGTTATCACTGTTAAGTTATGACTGATGTTTAGCTACTGTGTGTAAAATCCTGAGCACGTCTAACGGTGGTGTAGATCCAAACACTGTCAGGAGGTGGCTTACTGGAGTTGGAGGTGTTAATGTTAGTTAAGAGGTGGTCATGTTGGAGTCGGATGCTGGTGCACAGTTTGCTCGAGTGTTTAGTGGTTCACTATTTGTTTTGTTTTGTAGTTGTCACACTCTGATCAAGACAATTCATTCATTCATTCATTGTCCAAGTCACCAGTTCATCACAGGGCTGACTCAGAGACAGACAACCATTCACTCTCACATTTACACCTACGGGCAATTTGGACTCACCAATTAACCTATTATGCTGCATATCTTTGGCCTGTGGGAGGAAGCCGGAGAACCTGGAGAGAACCCACGCAGACATGAGTAGAACATGCAAACTCCCCAGGTGACTCAAACTCGACTTAACCTGATTCGAACTTAGGACCTTCTTGCTGTGAGTATCATATTTAAAACATTCTAAGGTTCCAGCCTGTAAGATTTAGGGGAACTTATTTGCAGAGATGGAATATAATATTCCTAAGTATGTTTCCTAAGTATATAATCACCTGAAAATGAAAATAAAAATCTGTATTTTTGTTACCTTAGAATCAGCTGTTTATATCTACAGAGCACCATCGTTTTTCTACAGTAACAGAAAACCCAAACACCGGCTCTAGATACGGCCTTTTGTATTCTTCACAGGTTTCACGCCCACTGCAGTTTCTCCTGTTTGGAATATGAGGGTGAGAAGAGTGGTATTCAATCTACAACTTCACCGTTAGATGCCACTAAATCTTACACGCTGGTCCTTTAAGGCTTTAAATCCACTTGTATACCATTAACAAGACGAGACCAAAAAAAGTGTTAATAAAAACCTTTATTATTTTCCATTTTTTGTTAGGTTTTCCAATATTCGCTCTTCAAGCTTTTCTTGCCCTTTTGACCCATCCAGCCCCATCCCCCAAGTGTTTCTCTGATGAATCCATCTGCAATGAATTCTCCCAGTTTATCATGTACAACCTTCATGCTCCTCTACGATCAAAATAACCCCGTCTGTTGAACCACCACATGGAAGAACACTACAACAAAACACAAAACACGCCTGATAAAGCCAGTAGGAAGGTGGTAGCAGAGCAGAGCAGAGCAGAGAGACTCAAAACAGCTGAGTGAACTACTGACTAACACGGCAAGAGCAGTGTGAGAGGAAAAAAAAAAAAGATGCCAAGAGCTTTAACTACACAAAAAATGGAGTGTTGACAAACCCAGAACTTAAGAGCAAGCTTGAACACATTCAAGTGAAACACCTGAAAGACAGCACCGGCTAAGCCCACAGAGCTAGGCAAGAAATCGTGTATATACAAGATAGCTGCGGTCGTTCTTTTTGTTCGTCGTAAAGAATTTCACAGTGACCAGTGGGACTGAACTTTACAGTGAGACTGGACACTACTACACTGTCGGTAAACTATGGTAATCATTGTGGTTATTACAAGCAAGTGATCGCACAGAGCTCATACATTCAAGCTATACATATATATACCTATGTACACAAAGTATAAATAAAACCACAAAATGAGAACCCCAAAGATTATAGTTTTTATACATATTCAACACCAAAAAACTGTAAAAGGGTAACACAATCAACCTGGGAGGGTTCTACTGCTACAAATTAGGAAAAATCCAATCAAGCAAGTGCTAATTTTGGAGTAGTTGATGTTTTAAAGCGCTCTCCTGTGGGGATAAAGTAACAAACATACACTCAAATAAGACAGGACTTCAACGGATACAAAGCCCCCCCCCCACTATCCCACGTTTTTATTCAAGCTTGCTCTTAAGGATTTACTACAGGCTGCCAATTACAACACCCTTTGCTCAAATATTTATTGTTACTGTACATTATTCTTGATTCTTTACCATTCAGAAGACCTTTTGAGCAGAGAGACCCGTGAAAAACAGGAAAGCATGAAGAAATTATAGAGACGAGACAGTTATTTTGATCATAGAGGGGGAATACAGGTCATTAAAAAGAAAACAAAACTACAAGTTGGAGAATAAGGGGAAACCAAAGATTTAAAGGGGCAGTATCTTTTAACTGATTTTCGAATGCTTTATCTTGAACAGCTTGTTGATTTCACTCGTGAGGACCTTTTTTTTTTTCTCTACAACTGGAGTGTTCATAAACGGGAGTGAAACGCGTGGATAGACTGGGCGGGGGTGACATCTGGGAACATTGCATAGAAGAAACTAAGTCTTAATTGGGGGGGAAAAAAATGATTTTTGCTTGGGGATAAATTCTATAAAACGAATCACTGCATTAGCCAAAAGCAGCAAAGGTTGAGTCAAATACTTAACTTTAGATCTTTAAACAGATACGAAGGAGGTGTAATTCACTCCCACAATTCCCTTTGAATGCCACTGCCTATTCATAGTTCAGAACGAGTGCCCAATGACAAACACGCAGGCACTGCACGGGGGGAAATCTTAGCGATGCTAGCAGACTTCTAATGGAACATAGTTTGAGCCGACTATAGGTTAACATGTATGTGTGTCTGAAGTTTTCACCCGTCAGGTCCCAAATAAGGAGGCATGATGGGAAAATATGTCAGTTATTTAACTAAACACACTGAAACACTAATGGTGTTGAGGATTTAAAAAGGCCCTTCTTTTGTGAAATGACATTAAAAGCGTACTGTCTCTTTGAATCCCATTGAATCCCTGGGGTTGGAAATGACAGGGGGTCAACTTATGTCTGCTTTTTTTGATATTTCCACCTCCTCCCACCCTTCACACTAACCCCCGGCTCCGTTCAGGTGGCCCTTCAGCCCGACTTGGCTCCCACCAGTGTCATCAGTCCATCTGTGCTCATGGACTTGGGGCGCTCCAGGGGGAAGCCGAGGGCTCTACTCCACACCAGCTGAGCCAGCACGCCGAGGGCTCGGGACACGCCAAACAGCACAGTGTAGTAATTCATCTCGGTCATTCCGTAGTACTGCGCAGACGAGGGGAAAAACAGACAGACAGATGTCAGCATCTGGATTTTCTACTATGGGATGATAAATGTTTGCGAACAATCACAGTTCACCCCAAAATCCAAACAGCTTATTTTTTTCTCCTAGTGTTATTTATCTATCTAGATTATTTGGTGTGAACTGCAGAATTTTGGCGAGATTGGCCACAGAGACGTCGGCCTTCTCTCAAACATAATGAGACTAAATGGCACTCGACTTGTGGTGCTCAAAGCACCAAAAACACAGTCACTCAAGATAATCCACAGACCTTGTTCATGTAGGAACTACCTTCTTTCTTTGTTAAAACTGGAGACTGGTGGACTTGGCCTAAAATTTACAACTTGTGTTACTTTTTGGTCTAGCGGGTTCTACCACGATATAGTCAAAACTACAAGTAAGAGGGAAAAAAAGGTGTATTTTTGATTTTAGAGTGAACGGTCCACCACATGCGTCTTACCTGCAGCAGCACTCCGCTGTGGGCGTCAACATTGGGCCAGGGGTTCTTGGCCTTGCCCTGCTCCAGGAGCACGTTGGGCACAATCTTGTAAAGCTGAGCGACCAACTTGAACATGGGGTCGTTGGGCAGGTGCTTCAGGGCGAACTCACGCTGGCAGGTGTAACGTGGGTCAGTCTTCCTCAGGACAGCGTGGCCATAGCCTGGCACAACCTATGAGGAGAGAGGAGAACATCTACTCAATGTTTGCACTGCACCAAGATAATGCCTCTTCTTTTAAACACCTGTAGTCTTTGCGTAAATTTTTTGACACTTATTATATGTTCATTAAAAAAAGGAAAAGACACAAGCTATGTCAAGTTAGTGAGAGTGCATAGCAGTATGGCTGGGCAGCGAATTTCTACACCCAGTCTAAGAACATTGATTCCCCCAGAGAACAAGCTGCAGCTAAACAACCTCACTCATCGTGTGGGAGTGAGTGTGGGAATATTTTAGACAGAGGAGGCTGGCAGCTTTGCAAATTGAATGTCACAGCAGTAAAACTGCTGCACAAACACTTGCGGTGAAAGCACGACAGCAGCGTCCTGTTTACTTTTTGTCGGCATCCAAACATGATATATTACGATTGTCAACATGCAGATCATGTTTCTGTTAGTGGCAGTCACTTAAATTGATTTTCAAAATGTTTCTTCATCGCCCCCATGGTAAAGTAATTTCACATTACACTATGCATCATTTAACGCTGTTATCTGGCTGTTTTATATTTTCTGTTGACTTTTACGGGCTGTATAAGTGAGAAAATGGCTTAAACTAATGTTACAGACACTGATGCTACAATCCATAAATTGCTCAGTTACTCTCTGCCCCACACTGATGCAAAAATACATTTGTGATTTTATTAACTGCATATTACTCCATAAATCCATGGCATTTAAGTCAAGTCACTCAAGTAAAAAATATAGATCTTCCAGTTCGGGGAAAGGGTTGCTTTAACATACAGTAATTAAATTAATCTATGTTTCACTGCAACCCTTTTGAATCTGAGAAAAACCCTTTTGAATTTTTGAAAAATAGTTATGTGCAGCCCTACACAGAAATGTCATTTTATTAAATCTGTTCTGAGTTTTAAGCAGTGCAATCTCAGGCTGCCACAAGCCAAACAGCCTTTGGGAATAAAACCCAGTCGCCTTTTTTAAAATTGAGCAGCAAGGCCATTCTCAAAAAACAAACAAACCAAAAAAAAAAGCAATAACAACAACAAAAACAATGGCAGTATGGCAGATTTGACCCCTGACATCCTTATCAGGTTTATCATTTGATTACTGAATATGAATGCAAAAAAAAATCAGTTAATAATGAGGACTAGTACTGTTGTGCAGATTGTGAGTCTTTACCCTTCCAGACTTCAGTGTGTTCCAGATGTAATCCCTCATCCTCTCATCTGACACCTCTCCGCCCATCTCCTTCTGCAGGGCGGTCAGCCACACCAGCACCTCCTGCGAGACGCCCCAGAGGACACAGACGGTGATGAGTCATCAGAATTTTAAAACAGTGTGTATCGTGTAAACAGTAAGAAAATACCACGGCAGGGGCGTGTAGCAGAAACTAGCACAGCAGGTTCACACATGCATGCTGCTCTGTCTGTGTTTGGGGATGAGCAGCACGTTTGATAGGAGCCCAGAGTCATTTTACTATAGAACTCTGGCAATATGTCAGAATCATCTGTATGAGAGTAAACCAGGAATTAAATAAGAGCCAAAACTGTCATATTGAACGCTTATCAACAGAGTGGCTCGGGTGCGCTGTCAGACTGTGTAAAATAAGCAGCCAAATCAAACAACTGCGACTGATTAAATAAATTAAAACATTTATTGAATATGGAACAGGGAACTTTGACCACTTGTGGGCGTTCTGAAGCAGGGGCGACCTTCCCACAAGCCCTGGCGAACAAGCCGTGAAAATTAATTCAACCCTAAAATAAGTTTGACGACTCAACACTGAGGCAGCCAGTGTCATTATTTATTATTTTCAACCTCTGTGCTGTTCGTCTCCTGCGCTGACACATGCAACCATAGTGAAGAGGAAGAAAAATCTCAATCCTGAACTGTCATGTTGTGTGAACAGAGCTGTCATAAAATTCTTCCAAGAGGCCTTTTTTCACAGCAGACATTTTGACTTGTCAGAGTAAGAAAAGCACAGGTGGTACTAATGACATTAACAATAGCTCCACTCTGTTCGAATGTTCCAGTTAGTCATGACAGAGTGACAGCGAGGCAGCATGAACAATACCGGGACCCTGAAACTGAAGCAGCTACATGGAATTCAGCCATCGTTAAGTTCATTATACCGCTGCTTTTCCTACTGTGACACATCGAAATGTCTTCTGTGAAAAGGGAAAATATCTGACAGGCAGTGATACTGCCTGACGCAAACATTTGAAGCTGACAAAACTGTATTTGGAAATAATGATTTGCTTGGTACAAACCTGATTGGCCAGGCCGTGCAGAGGGCCAGCCAGACCATTCATGGCGGCGCTGAAGGACAGGTAGGGGTCGGACAGAGCGCTGCCCACCAAGTGGCTGGTGTGGGCGCTGACGTTGCCTCCTTCATGGTCACTGTAACATTAAAAAAAACATTTTTACAAATCAAAACATGTTGGCATTCACAACATCTCCACACTAAGTGGCCTGCGCAGTGTATTTGTGCACTCCTCCATGTGCGGTCTGATTGTGAAATATATTCATCAGTTACAGTTATGACACTCTTTGTGCTTTTACTCAGATTATGTGTTGAGTCGACTTTTTTTTTAATAGCACTATATAGCTTTTTTAACAGTTTTTAATAGCATTTGTATAGCACCAAATTAATGTTGTCAAAAGTATTCAGGCTGCAACTAACGATTATTTTCACTGTCAATTAATCTGATGATTATTTCCTAGCTTGATCAATTAGTTGTTTGGTCTGTAAAATGTCAGAAAATTAGGAAAACTGCCAAGCAGTGTTTCCCAAAGCACAAAATGAAATGTTCAAATGAATGAAATAAAAGAAGTTAACTCAGGGCTGCACACGTACTGCGTGGTGCACCAGTTTGCTGCCTAAACAAACCACAAGTTGTGTAAGATCACATGACATTACTGGATGACATCATCCAGTAATTAATTATTCTGCACCAAAACACAGAGGCCAACTCTTTGCATGTACTTGCATGTACTTGGCATTAAACCTGATTCTGACAGCACGACTGTTGTCAGAGCAGAACAGCAGCCGTTGCACCACACAAACGACTGCATTGGTCAGGACACTGACATGCCCACAACTGGCATGGCTAAACAGTCAACACCAATGTGCCATCATATTAAGCTAATAATGAACAGTGAACAATATCACATTTCATGTTTAATGGTCTAAATCCGGTTGATTTTGACACATTAGGTCTGAGCTCATCTTTGAAGCTCTAGAGATGACAGACTTGAGCAACAGGAGGGCTCCTAGAATCACACTACAATCATTGTTTTAGTATCAAGTGTTATGTAAGCCAAATACTGGACAAGGACAAACACTTCTGTTCTTTTTCCTTCTGAAATCCCAGATATTATATGCTGTTAATAATCTTATGTGCCTTTTGATTTATGTTAAAATATGATCGCACTTCAAAATGTTATCCTTTTGATCCTTTTTTTAAGTTAAACCCTAAGAATATAATCAATGTTGTACTTGAGCTTGAAGCAGAACTCAGATGAAGTGCCTGAAGAATTGGA